>JAUBNZ010000582.1:0-16087 GCA_032355485.1 Bonnemaisonia californica
GTCGACGTAGAGCCACGCGCGTGCTAACCGAGCCGATGCCTTCCTGCTAGAGGAAGGTGATCGAGGTCGGCGCAAAGTGTGCTTTTCTGCAAAGTTGAGTTGTAAGGTCAAAGGGGAGGTCTTCGTTCACTCGTATGATAGCTATTAGCTAATCCCTTAAATACTATTATACATCCCTTTTCTTACACTACTAAATAACTACATAAATTAGGCCACTAGTATCGCCCTGGGTAGTGTGGAGACTCAATCTGTACACGTGGCTTACAGAGAGCAGCACGCACCACCCATACCGCCGCCGTGTAAGGGGTGGCAGCTGGTTGGCTATGCGGACCGCCCGGCGAGGGGTCGGCCGGCGGTACTGTAATGGACGCCACCGACGATGGTGGTCGCTCACTTGGCAGTTGTGGCAGATTCGGGTATGGGAGCTCAGGTCCGGCTACATGGCCCCTGGGGCACTAATGCGCCCCTCTGGGCTCAGCACTGTAAGACTCCGTGGCTCCACGTGCACACGTGTACCCGACGGGGTACACGTGGGCGTGGGGGAATCCAGATTCCGGAAGTCCGTACCGATCTGGCATGTAAGTCCCCGATCCGGGCACACGTGCACTGTAAGGTGCATTTGTGTCCGTGGGAAAAAAATAATATAGCGCCCGTTCAGAAAGGTCCGGCACGGAGCAGGCACGTAACCGTTGGGTTGTACCCTTCGCCGTGCACCTCTGAGGATACCACTTCGCAGGGCCCAGTAGCCCCAGCCGCATATGGCTGGGTACTACAGTACGCTATTCACTTTCACCACAATTTGTGCCACTTGTACATATGGATACTATACTGTGTCACGTAGCATACAAGGTACTGTATGGCAGGATTATCTCGACGAGGGAATGAATATTGGGCGTTAAACGGAGACCACGAACACCTCGTCCCACTCCATCTCCTACCTACATTACCGCGACCACATCGGGGTCTCGACATCTCGCATCCATTTTCGCCTCAAATCCATCTTACGGCCACTTCACGGCCGCTTTACGATTTATGCCACCACCGTGCTACTTCTCCATCGCTACTCGCGTCTCCGCTATCGCTAACCCCCTCCATGCCATCGTGCTCAAACATTTCCTCCTACTCTTCATCGCTTCCCTATCCACCTAACTGCGCTATAATTAGCAATGGTCTCCTTCGTCCGCTCTCCTGCCTTCCTTGCCTACTCTAACATATTGCAATAGTTCAAATATCTTTTTAGATGCTGATAGTATTCGGTTTTTAGTGTAATGTGGCTGGTTAATTTTCTATTTGAACTTTCCTTCATCATCGTTCCTCCCTTCATATTAACTTCAGCTGTTAGAAACGGTACGCATATAGTAGTATGGTACAAAAAATAAATAATTGAGTTTAAGATGGTTTCAAAATAGGCGTAGTTGGCAGAACTGCTTTCCCGTTTTTAGCATGCCTCGCCATTTTACTTATTCTACACGCTTTTCTGGCCCACTTTAACCTACGCTATACTGAAACAAGGCAGAGTCTGATACCGGTAGTATGGGGAACAGGAGGCAAAAGATAGGGGGTAGCAGATACGATGGGAAAAGAGACGGAAGGTTGCTTGTGGAATAAAAGCAGTAGCGAGGGAGGCCACAATGTCTGCGCTTGAAGAAGCGCAAGCGGCGGCAAGGCAGCGAGAAACATACGGTAGCAAAAGCTGTGACGTTGACAGCCGCACCGGAGGCCGTAGAGAGATGGAAGGGAGACCTCGGAAGACATACCGTAGTGATGCAATAGGGCGGCAGGGCGATGGCGTTGGCAGCAGCAGCGGAGGAGGGTTCGGATTTTGTGGGCAGGCGGAAGTAGGTCGGAGAGATTTCGGTGGTGTGATGGTGGCTCGGGTTCTATCGGTGGTTGGGGGCAGGGCGTTGGTGCAGTACATGTACTTTACCTGGTTCAAAATCATTTTGAAGACAGGTCATGGGTTACGAATTATGGTGTACAGTACAGCCACGTAAACCTGTAAATTCATGTAATGCAGGATCCGAGCATGAAATACGACTAAAATTGTATCAATTCTTGTCATACAATGTCGGCACTAGCTCTGTGATTGGCTGAGGAGGTGGTACGAAAATCGTGAGGACCAGCCAATCGCAGGGGTGAAAGCAATGGGTACCGTGGGATTTGAGCCAATGATTTCACTTTATTCTGAGGGCAAGCAACATGCTTCTAATAGGAATTTCCCCCTCTCGCACAGAGCTAAGCGTGACTGCCATTGTCAATAATTATTGCG
Source organism: Bonnemaisonia californica (assembly GCA_032355485.1). Taxonomy (NCBI): domain Eukaryota; phylum Rhodophyta; class Florideophyceae; order Bonnemaisoniales; family Bonnemaisoniaceae; genus Bonnemaisonia; species Bonnemaisonia californica. The sequence goes on from JAUBNZ010000582.1 coordinate 2,270, forward strand.
GTCATCATTCGCTCACTTCAGTGCGCCGTACTGAGTTACAATATGTCACTTTGTTACTCTGCCGTATTGAAAGTATTCTTTGTAAGTTAGTAACGCTTACAGTACAGTACAGTGGTCGTTTCGAGGAGGCCTCAAAACGACCGTGCAAAGGAGTTTTAGTCGTTTCGACCGAAAGAAGTAACTTTTCTTGTAGCGAACAAGATTTGTTAGCTAACTGGGCCAGATGTGCCTGATGTGTAACAATGTCGAATTCTTCATCCATCTGTTCCCAAAGTAGAGGGTTCGCCCGGTACCACCGCGTACTGTAAAGCTCGTCAACATACATCAATGACCTGAATAGCATGTAAGAAACATGAAGGTTACGAAGGTCACGGCAATCACAACTTTCAGCCACTAAACTGTAGAGAGTAAATTGTAAAGTAGTTCGCACCACATTCGAATTATAGTAAAATACTGAAGTACCTTTCGGACAGCGCTCCGAGGTTTGGGTGGATTCATGTAGTATAGTACAATGGTGCAACGTTTGGAAAATGTTGTATTATCCTTCGATTCGCACCTGTTCTTAGAATTCTGCACCACTGTAATGCTATAAAAGGCACGGGTCTATGCGAAGGCACATAAATTAATAAAACACGTTTAACGTAAACGCGTACCTCATTTCTGTGCCTATGGTTACCAAACTTTACGTCCTACGTAGCTAGCAAACGTACCGGAAAGCCGGGTGAATAGCTGCGTCAGTGCGTCAGACAAGCAAGTGGCAGGCTGCAAACGTCGCCAAATTATCACGAATTCTAATATTTTGGAAGACCACTTTCGATGCCCTCACCGCAATCTCCGCCATGAATTATCATGAATTATAATTAATTATCATGGATTCTCATGGATTCTCATGGATTCTCATGGATTCTCATGAATAATGATGAATTTTCGGGAATTGTTTTGACTTTTAATTTTTTTGGAAGCCAGCTTCGTCGCCTTCGCCGCCATCTCTGCCATTAAGTCTGGGATGATCTTGCAGTGCGTAGTCCGCACTACAACCGCCATCACTTCCTGCCGCGGCTACGTGTTTGCCTCCCGCTTTGCCACTGCCACTACCTTCGAAGATACCACCACTACATCTCTACTCCCTACGGCGCCGCTACAACTCGCAGTATTGTACTCTGATCCGTCGTGCCACGCCGCTACAATTGAAAGTAGTCTGCCCTGATCCGTCGTGCCACGCCGCCGAACTACCCTTCTCCGCCTTGCCACACAGCTACACTACTCTGTTCCCCCCTGCCACCGCACCGTATGCGGAAGGGGTGGTCTTGCCGCGCCGCTCTGCCGCCACCCGTCACAGTGCCGCGACTTACCTCTCTAAAACCACCACGATCGCCTTTAACTTCTCCACAACCGCCGTCACCTTCCGCACCGCCGCTGACACTGCAGTGGCCCCTTCCTCTACCTTCTGCACGGCCTAGCCATAATTTAGATAATTAGAGAGTTCCTTATGAAGTAATGTAGTAGTCTAATAAAAGGTTCATGGAGCATTCGTTGTGTTCAGTTCAAGTGCGTCGACGAACAATAGATCTGCACATACATGTCTTCAGAAAATATCTTAGCTCGCTATAATCTAGTAACCAAAGGAGTTGCTCATAAGAGTATATCTTAGTTTTTTTGTTCTAGTGTGAAAATACTGTAAACTGCACAACATCTTATAACGATTCAGTTTATGCTAAGTCGAAATAGCCATCGACGAAACGCTAAGATGCCACCCCTGCCGCATATGGTAGCATCTCAAGATGCAAAGTCTAAGGCCGATGCTACTGTACCATACAAGTGTTTTAATCTTCGAATTCTTGGCTCTCAATCATTGGGTTATGGTATTTTAAAGGATCGGTGATGTACAGAAATGGAGCTACTAAAGGATGCTACACTGACCGCGTGTGTACGGCAGTGCCGTGGTCTGATTGATTGCCGACTTCTGATGGGATTTCGATACAGTGCGCCTCTACTCGCACCGCCAAACTTCCAGCTACCATCATCTGATTCTTCGTGGTCTTATCACCCGGGGACCTCGCTACAAACAAAGCTACCCGTTGAGGCCTCTTCACTGCCAATAGGCTACTCCAATTAGGATATTAAGTATGTGTTTCTACAGCACTATATCCTCAGCTTTAACAAAGAGTGTGTCATGGGCATGCCGATGTCTAAAAAGTTTATTTACCCAGAGTTCTCGTTTCCTATCTCTTCGAAGAACTTGCTGAATGCTTCTTCGGACTGCAGCCCTTCTTTGCAGTGTTTAAGTGACTCAGAGTGCTGGATATAATCCCCTACGGAAGAAATGTTCGGAAGCTCCGAAGGAGCACAATCATTGTAAGCTTGGGAGTAGTTTGAGTATGCATTCATGACCTTCATCTGTATTATCTGCATGATCTGCTCATCACGTAAATTTAGACACCGTTATAATTGTATACATCCACGCTTTAAAAAATGCCTAGAATACAATTTTACATCCAACGGTCCAACGCCTAGTGATATCAGACGGGAACGCAAGAAATTCGAGAAGGATGAACTTGTCCAATGCTTCGTCCCGTCAAGCACAAAGGACTCCCTATTTTTCTTGATGTCACAGAAAAGCGGACCAGTGCGAGTTCCCCTTACAGCAAGCCATGAAACGATTGCTGTGAAGGGATCCACTAAATCAGAAAACCTCAAACCACTGTTACCAGGCCACTCACGGAGTTCATAAGTCCTCCCTTCGGTGGAATTCTTGATCGCCCCAGTTAAATTTAATGTACTCTCTCACAATCAAACGACCCCTGCCCTGCCCTTATATTAGACACCTCATTGTGCCTCAGGCCCATATTTAACCCAACAACCATAATAGCATGCAGAAGAATGTCCCGGAAGTCGATCCCTTCACTTCGAACCTTCTTAGACCCGAACCAATATACCTCAGCGTTTTCACGTATTTCGTCTGCGGTCAACGGCCGAGATCGTTTCCGCACATACCCATAACGATCCAACATAACGCGATGGGTCCTTCGGAGCCTGAAAACATCTTGATTCGTGATTCCCGGGGTTCGTTTTGCCTTCTGCGTCTCATCATCTACCATCCAGTTCTGACTGTGTCCATTGGCATCGTAAAAGTGCCAGGGACCTTGAAACGGGCCTCTCATTGCCGAATCTCCCAATAGATTGGTGGTACCCATTTGAACATACCTCGATATGAGAATTATGACGAGCTTTGAAAATTCTGTAGTTGCTTTCACAGGATCTGGGGCTTCAAGGTGGACAGCGTACTCGGAGAGCAAAGAGCCAGCCTTTTTCACGTTTTTCTTCGTTTGTTCACTATCTGCAGAACACACTAACTCATAGGTCGACCAGAGTCCTGTCTCTGTGGTAGCTGCGATATTAACCCAATGGGCGCCTCTTCATTTTCGAGAACGGCTGATAATTTGTGGAGGGGGCGCATTGGTTTTCTGGATTGGAGGGGAATTACAGGAGCAGATGCTGACCATAAGGAAAACGGACACTACGAGCAGAGCTGTAGGGACGATTATTTGGAAGCCTTTATATCTTAAAGATGGTATGCAATGCGGAATATAATATGTGGAGTTATGAGAACATAAACATCCACAACGTATGTCATTTGTCTTTATTAATTTTCTGGACGCATAGCATCCCTCTGGTGTGTGACGTGATGTCAGGTCTTAGTATATATATGCGAAGATCATTCGTCGTGTGTAGGCGTAAATTGAAAGTCGTACTCCATTTCTGGCCCTGTGGTCTCCTGCGTCGAGTAACTCTCCAAGAATAGTATGATAAGGAGCTGTCGGAAATAGAGTCCCGCGCAATTTGCTTGAGCAAATCGCGATGTTTCGCATTTAGTTCACGAAGATACCTCTTGCTTAAATTCATATATTTTTTGCGCCCTTGTGCGAAAAATTACTGTAATTTCCGTTGTTAAGTTCGTTTATTATTTCACGAAAAGCAAACAAAACAAAACAAATGAAATGTCGGCATCAATGTGTTATGTGGATATTGTCATACAGCGTCGTGCAGGCAGCACTGGAGGCATTCTTATTTTGGGCGATGATGAATCATAATCATGTTGCCCTGTCACATTCTCTGTCCTCCTGGAAAACTCTGCATTGTGATGATGCTTCCCTGGGCGCTTGTTCCAGAGATTCATTTGTTCAATACATCGCGCGTAGACAAGGCCTGCGATTAAAACTGTTAGCAAATCCTGCCTTGTACAGGAGTAGGAAATCCCCAGGGGTACATGTAAAGTATGGAAAGAAAAAGCGCTTCATTTGCCTATAAGGCCATATTCTTTACAGTTTTTGTACCAACGGGGCAAAAACAATGAGCGTAAGCAAGTGGTGTCTTTTGCGAAACGTTGCGCTGTCCCCCAGAAAATGAAACCCTGTATAGCGTCGAGGATGTCCCTCATCGAATCTAATCAAAAATAATGCCACATTTCTCAATTTTACGCAGCTATATGTTCCAAGAAGTCACCTTTCTCAATTTCCCGTGGCCCCTTGCTCCCAGAAGTCCCCTCTCTCTGTTTTCGGTAGCTCCCTGAGAGCCGAGGGAAATATTTAGAAAAAATAGCCACACAGGCCCTTTGCCGTGTATGCGGTTCGTGGCATGAATAGAGGTTTGACTGTCTCAGTGTCCAGACTTTCACGGGACCCCATTTTTATTCCAGGGTGCAAAATGCAAGCGTATGCCCATTTCAAAGTTGAATGAATATTATGATACGTCGCAAATTGCGCCCATGTAGGCAACGGGATTTACTGAATTAGATTTGTTTTTATAATGCAAGGGGTGTCTTGAGTCAAGATTCTTGACTTCAATGAGGTCTGTGTCCCTGTGGTGGGGCGTTAATGGCTTCAGAAGCCCTGGACTCTGCTCCCTGGATTATCTGCCCAGTGACCAATATTACTGTCCATTTAGCACCTGATATATGTACCGTAATACCAAGTACAACAATGGAATTGCAGTGAATTGACGACTGACATTGATAGGGAGCAATGACAAGGGTCTACTTTGAAACTGTTTCAACCCGGATAACTAAACATCCAAGTAATACAAAAAGCACTCAGTCCTGCCAAGGTGTGCATGCTGCTACGTACTACGTAAAAGGACCAATACAATAGCATATGTCATCCTAGAATGGGTGCTAAAACGTCCATATATGGAATTCGAGGGTAGCCCCAAATACAATCCCCCATAAATCCATACCTCCATGGATGCAGGCAGGCATGCATTCCAGGAAGGACTTTGCTTACGCACAAAGTTTGTGAGTGAGCCCTGCAATTCTAAATTTGCGGTCTCATGCATTAGTTTGTACGGTATTGCATATATATACGCGTGTCTGATATAGAAGCGTTGATTCAGAGTCGCATCGCAATGATTTACATTTATGAATAATGTCGCGAAATTCTATCGTACACGACTCTCATAGTACAGTACTGTACCATTATGCAGAAGCTTTCGAAAGGCGATCTCTCTGAGTTCCATGTACAATTGTACTACGTGATTTATGCCTCATCATGAAGCATTCGTTATCGTGTGATGAAAAAAGTAAGCAGTTATGATCCCTTTATCTTACGTAATCGCCATACAAACGCAACTTATGCAGTAAAGAAATCAAACTGCAGTATGCAGCACTGTAAAAAATTATATTACAGTAGTACCTCATATGCTAATGTATGGAAGAATGTTGGGGCTACGTGAGGTACTGAGAGGGAACACGCTTGGCGGGTTACCATACGTATCGTGCGGCTGGCGGAGTATATTCAAAAGCACATACTGTAGTATATTATGGAAGCACCCAATCATTTTATAGCATGTCATGAATGACCAAATATGCTGCGCACTTATTTCTGGAGCATCCTGAGGCATTCGCTACTCTTTTCTAAAACTCTCCTAAGCACCAGCGCCTTTCCGTTCCAATCCCATATCATAGGGAACGCTTTTCGGGCCCCCTCCCAGCTATCGTCTGGTCCTACCTCATTACTATCAATTCTATGTCCGGAGGCTCTACATTCCTTCACAGCCTCTGCTGGTTCCTTGAAAGGGAATTAAGCCCGCTTCAGACCGCTTCTCTCCTAAGCCTTGTGTCTGTACCCAGGCATAGCATCTTTCCTACTTTTTAAGTTCCCGCAGCGATGAATCCTCACATACCCTACGCCAAAGCTCAATGACTCGTTCGATAGCTTTTGGCATGCCCGGTATCTGCCGCGTAAATATCGCAGTAATAAATCCCTTCCCATCACTCTGTTTCCCAATAATCGATAGTAGGGGCAGTCTCATCGTACTGGGTACAGCAGACACACCAAAGCGTATCCCCCATTCACCATTGCGACCAAGTTCTTCCCTCTCCTCAGAAATAACTTCAGCGTTCTGCTTTTCTTTTCGAATCCTGGCATCCATTTTCCTCCGCCACAAGTAGAACATTCTAGTTTCAATTTCCTTCTTCTGCCTGAAAGACCTATCGTGGGAATTCTGGCCGCCCCACAACCCTAGCTTTATTGGACGAAAGCTGCTTCTCCGAATATTCCAAAAGTCCTTTGGCGATTACCGAAAAAGGTCCCCTTCAGTCCGCAAAATTGGACGAGGTAAAACAATTACCTCTCCGTCCCCCACCTTTAATTGCTTTGGCAGCCCCAACTCGCTTCATCGCTAACGGCATTCGTAGCCGAGATGTTACTTTGACGCCGTATCAAGTATGCATACCTAAAAATCATTGCATCAGAACGATGTCTAAAAAGTTGCAGGAGAAGTGCGCACAGCTCTGGGCCATTAGATCGGAGTTATTGCGGAGAAAAAAGTTAAATAAAAAACTAATAACAGTAAATGATACTATAGATTGATACACTGTGCATTGAAAGAATATAGAAGACAATAATGACACAGCGGTTTATCATACAGCAACTTGTATGAACTACTTCATATCAGGCCGAAACAGCGAAACCTTGGCTTTCGTTGGGGATAATTCAAGTAGATAGAGCATATGTCTGGCTTCCTCGGTTGCACGCCCGGAATCTTCCGTACGGTGTGCGCGCATTACAGTACATATCTACTGTGATATACCTTTAGTGCTTCCACATAGCTTTTCGCACGCCCGTGTCACGTACAGCGGCCCTTTAGATGTTTACTCGGGCCACCGGTATGAAACAATGGGGCATGTTGAGACCGGCTATACGTTAGGGTTCTATACAAAACCAAAATACACCACCGGGGATTTAGTGGCCCAAATGTGACTGCATGGCCCACGTAGTCATCAAAGCGTTTCAGGAAAGTAAATGGATTCATGTGAATTTTAAGAATACTCACGCAATTCAAGACACTGACTCTAACAAAATTTCAACAGAAATGTACTGTAACTACTGAATAGTATAAGCATTTTTTGTCGAAATTAGGATAGAATACAGTATAGCATCGTTCCCACAGGTTAGCGGCCCACACGCACTCTCCTCACAATCTCACCTCTCGTCAGCTTAGCTCATCACATTCATGCCCAGTTTATCGCGACCCGACCTTCCCTCATCGAGAAAATCAACCGGTCATCATCGACCTTCCGATTCCCATTTCATCAACAGAACTTTAGCATCATCGCTACAAGTTCCACCCGCCTCAGACGCCTTCTGATCTTGAAAACTCAGCGCTAAAACGCTGACATCTCCCTGGATTTAATTCGCCTAAGAACAGCAACATCAGCCACAGATAGTTTCAAGATATTACGATAACTCTTACTTACGACACGGATAAGCTCCGTTTTCTACCGCAAATCCATCAAGTGGAACATTTCATAAAGTCATTACATTTCCGCACTGCACAGCACGACTGCGACTGCCCCCCAAATATCGGCCCAGCTGTATTCTTTACAGCTTATCACACAGGTACGTTATTTGGTACGGTGGTTCAGTCCCCTGATATTGGCCCAAGGCGAATCCCAGTCCCAACGGATTAGCGAGCGGATTAGCGAGCAGATTAGTGAAAGGGAGGAGGAATCATTTGTTGGGGACTGCGTTGATCATAGCGGATTGTTAAGAAGTCAGTACCATTTTAATTTGCCCTTCTGGTAGTGATACGAATTTGCACTTTGTCGTCTGCGACCCTGGGGAGGCTCACTGCCCCGAGGTTGCAAGCTATTGTAAGTAATGCATATATTAATGAGCATATGTAAGGAGAATATGTTAATAGTAGTAGGGGAAGATGTTATTAGTTATCCGAACCGTGTCCTATTTTACTTTGCAGTCTCCTGCTGGTACAGAACTGCAACCAAATATTAGCAGATCTATATGTGCAGTGAAGGTTAAGAATGGATATAGGGGGGTGACATTTTCAATATGCATGCACAGGAAAGGACATGCTCAGTTTATTTTATGGATGTAGAATTGAAACAAATAAATTTAAAATGATATGAAAGGACGGTCATTCGGTTTGAGGATTAGTGGTTCTGGGGACTAGGGTTTTCGAGGGGTTAGGGGATTAGGGGTTTGCGAATTAGGGGAATTAGGAGATGGGTGTAAATTGGAATTCACGGGGTAAGTGGAACAGGGATAGAACGGGCTTGGGGAACCAGTGAGGCAGTAGAACGGAAGATATGTGCTTTGGGGCTTTTGGAATGTACTGGTCTGGATGTGAGTCGACGAATCTTAGCCGAAATTGGCGTGAGATCCAACGGCATGAGTACGAGGGTCGACGGAATCCAAAATAGGGTATCAGAGAGGATGCCTGACGGTGGCCTGTGGAAGAGAGAAATAGAGAAGAATACAGATGGGCCGTTCCACGTTTGGGCAAGTGCGGAAAGAATGCAGTTCGGGAGAATGGGTGGAGAGGGAGAGGAAGAAACATTCAGCTAGAGCGATTCCCGAGTGATCCCTCACCTCAGTACTGAGCTCGCCCGAAGCGACTTAGCTTCCAAGTTCGAGATGGGCTTTCATTTTTTCTTTAAATTTGATATATTTTTTAAGAGTAACCGATTGGCCATTCCGGCTAGATAGCTGCTCTTCAATCTTAAAGACTTGTCTACTTACATGCTGTAATTTCTTCGATTGGTAGATGTTGTATCTGAGAGGGTTTTCACTTCACTGGCACCATTGCAGTATTTGTCACATCTGAAGAGGTCAGTGTGAGGCTGCACCAGTGCATACAATTGTAATGTCAAATCCACATGCTAAATGCGAATGTGAGGTGTCGTGCACCCCTTTGTGGCACCCGTTGTGGCACGTTCTATTTGGGGAGCCTTCTTTTTTCTTTTTTCCGGAGCATGTTTTGCCATAAATGTTTTTCTCTTATATTTGTTCTTTTTCCTTTTTGGGATATAAAATGGGGGCCACTGTCGCTTTAACAGTATCATCCCAGGGTATGTCACTCTGAGATGCCTTTGTTGATCAGCAAAGAGTCGTCCACGACTGCTATCACCTCAATAGACTCTTCTGTCCGTTGTCTCTCTTGTTCCGTCCAATTAGGCATACCCATGTACTTGCGCACAGTGTTCAGAGCAGTAACATTTTTGTTCTCATCACGTGCTGTTCTGTGTACTTCTGATCTTGTGTCCGCATTACGGATCGGGAATGCGTTGAAATAACAGCGTATCCTTTTGATTCGAGTTGTTAACTTTTTTGTGTAGATTATTGGGATGTACTTCCCATTTTTTGGCTTTGGTATCGGCCTTGCGACATTAGCACACGCTCTACTCCAGTGTTCTTCAAATGCCCCTTCAGGTAGCTTACTTGGCAGGTCATAATCTTTCCTGTGGTCTTGCAGTGCTAACTGGTCATCCATGGCCATTTCTGTTTCAACAGGATTCCTGGCAACCTTCAGCCTTTCTTGAAATGTACGTTCTTCTAAGCGAGTGAACAAGTGGGCACACCTGTAGTCCTGGGATGCTAGTCCAATTATCTTTCTTCCACTTGCCATGCTAGCTGGTGTCGCAATGCCTAGGATCAACCTTGCGATCGATCGCTGAAGGGAATCATAGTTGCTTTTTGTGGCTGCAGATATTGGGATTACATGCATAGCGTGGTCAGCTACTGTCATGCCAAGCATTTTGAATATCCGAATCAATAGTACTGGAGACGTGCGGTTACTGATGTAGCCGTTAGTGCTCTAACTTGTACAGCTGGACACGGGCTGACTTACACCTTTATATTGTGGCCTTGTCCGTTACGCCACTCTTATTTAAGACCACTCCTAGGTACCTCGCCTCTGTTACCTTCTGCAGGCCAGCTCCAGTCAGTATGAGAGTCTGTGAAGAAGTATAATTATCTTGTAGATCATAATACGTTTTAGTACTCCACGACATACCATTGTTGGATGCCCATCTCTCTGATTCATTCAGAAGTTGCTTTATGGTGCTCCGTTCTCTAGCTTTTAGCTTAACATCATCGGCATGATGAGCCCTTTAGTTGCATTGTAGTAACTGTGAGAGATCCCCAGAACACGTATGACATACTCATCCATAAAAATATTAAACAATGTCGTGCTGCGGGGGGTCTCCTTGGGGCACACCTTTTGTTACGCTGAGAACATGTGCTTCGTCCTGGTGCTGAATTGGGTGATTTGTCGTGTTTCGAGTAGGCTGTAGGTGGTACGCCACCATTTTAGATAGTGTTTCGGGCAGTACTCTGCAGTATATCCATTAGGTGATTCCGAGGGACAGAATCATATGCTTTCTTCAAGTCTAGAATAACCGTGTGTGTCATACCGCTGTTCTTCAATCTAGTGCTCTTTGTGATGGCTGTGTCTGTACCCACATTATTTCGAAAGCCTAGTTGAGCGGGGTGGAAGATGTGGCATTTTCTCAGACCTCTATCAATTGCTTTATACACCACTTTTCCCAATTGTGAGATGATAGTGATAGGCATGTAGCTTTCTGGTAAGGACCGGTCTCCTTTCCTGTATATTGGGACTATTCTGGCGATTCGCCATGATTCTGGCATGTCAGCCAGCTCCCCGCACTTCCTCCATACTTCACACACCAGGGATGAAAACAGGGCTGGTGCCACTTTAAGACTTTCGGCAAAGACGCCGTCCAGACCTACGGCTTTTCCACTGGGTAGTTTTGCTATGGCTTCTTTCATATCCGACAGGAATAGGTGTGGTAATACGAATGACTTCAGCACCGGTATGTGTCCTTCATCGTATGGAGTAGCGATGAAAGTTTCAAATTGGGACATGTTTAGCTTTTGTCCTTGCTGTGAATTGTAGTGCATTGGCCGATTTTTGCTATGCGAAAGCGAGCAATTTGGGCCACAGCATCGTTTTGTGAGCTTTGCATTATCTTTTCAATGTGCTGGTTACGCCTTTTCTTACGTAAATTATTCACACCACGTTTGACGCGTTTGTCCCATTCTTTTTATTCCTCCTACAGAGTGTCCAGTCCTTTCTTCCTTGCCTTCTTATTGGAATCAGACCTGTGCCTCACCATAACTTGTAATTCGTTAGACCAGGGCTCATTTGAGTTTTGGGTTGTTCTCTTCTTTAGGACAGATACCCATGGCTTCGTAATTGATGATGAAATATCACTGACGAATGCATCAATATCTGCATGAGTTGTAGAGTATTGCGTTTTTTCTGCATGATTGGTAATCTGTGTTCGTAGTACTCAGCGGCCTTCATTAGTATTTCCGTGTTGGATCTACAGTGTCGTGGTACATACTTTGCATTTTCGTGGGTAGTACTTCTTTTTTCTGTAATATTTATGACAATAGAGACTGGGAGGTGGTCACTGCGTCCGTCTCATTCTCCGTGTTGCACTGTGGCGTTCGTAGCCGAGACTTGGTGGTGTATGGCTATGTCGATGATGCTAGGGTTTGTTCTCGAGTTTGGGAAAGGCACATATGTATACTCTGTGGGAGCGTTAATGCACCAACCATTATTTCGTGCCCATTGTTTGAATGTTTTGCCCCTGTTGTTGCCAGTGTTGTTCAATGCCTTATCACGGGCATTGAAGTCACCCATCAAGACTGAAGGGCCGCGACAAAGCTTCCGTATATCAATGAAACATTGTATAGCTCTTTGATTTGTCGCAGAAGGTGATATATAGACACCAGCGATGAATATATTACCTACCCGTACAATGAGGTATTGATAATCTGGATTGGCAGTTTCCATTACCATTGTGTATTGTAAGAATGGATGGATGACTAGGGCCACGCCGCCATACCCTTTCCCGTTTTGATGTGCACTTGGTAAGACGGTGTGACAAGTGATTGGGGACGGCACTGGACTTTGCGGTGTTAGCCATGTCTCGGTCAAGATGGCCACTTGTATAGTTTCCCTTGGTATCCAATTTTGTATGATATGCGTCTTACCACGTACCCCGCGGATATTCATTGTGGCTATTTCGAGACTGCTTCTGTTTTTCATTTCGAAGTTGCCTTCTTAAATTCTTCTGCGGGTTTGACAATTATGGTTTGGGGGTCTGTCAATGGATTGTGAGGAGTGGTTGGTTCATCTAGCATGTCTGTGTCCATTGTGAGATTGCGGTCAGTAGGAGAACCGAATCGTTCCAGAGCCGTATCAGTATTGTCTAGATTCGTGTCTTTGTGTACTATAGCCTTTTCTGCAGTAGGTTCCGTTGTTGTCTGGTTTTGTGCTGTGCGGACCGACTTACAGTTGAGAACGGTGTCGTCTTGCAATTGTTTGCTTGATCTCTGTTTGAAGGTCTTGGGAACGGCGAGGCGTTCACCTGTCAGGAGATTTGGGGCCATGGGGGACTCCTTTCCACTTTCTCTAACAAGGTTAAATGGCATTTCTGTACTGACCGGTTGCGCTGTAGGGTCGGTGCGGCCTTGTTTTTTGATTCGCATCATTCGATCCTGTGCTTTCGACAATGTATCTGCATAGAATCTGGTAGCCATTTCATTGTGCGACGTGCGAATACAATACAGCATGCGGTTGATCACTGTTGCGAGGTTGTCTTTTTCTCGAGACACAGAATTTGTGTAAGCGGGTGTTTTCTTTAACGCGTCTGCATTGATATTGAAATTGGTGACGACGTCAAGGTCCAGTGCTGCGAGGGTGTCTGTGAGCAGCTGTTTCTGTGATGAGAATGTGACTATTTCAAGGATCGAACCTCCGACGAAGGAGAGTCCGAGCATGGCTGAAAGGGGGAGACTGTGTCGAAGGGAGCGTCTAATTTGTCCAAGTAGAGCGCGGCGGATGCTTCTTGTGTATACTGCTGTCAAGGAAGGAGAGCCGGAAGTCTTAAGGTTTGCTTCCTGCATTGCCTTTCTTGTTTCATGGATGCGTGATAGTTGTGCCGTGGTCATACTATGCAGTATGTTAGTTTTTGCGACGTTCTCACAGGTAATAACTTTGCGATTTGCAGGAGACGGTGGGTGTGCCTGTTCTTGATGCGATTTTGTGTCACTATTGATGTTGATGTTCTGCGTTGCAGTTTGGGCTGGGTCTGGATGTCGACTATGAGGAGGTGTAGGCTGTCGATCTGTATTGTCGATTCTGTTTAACGGTATCTTGTTCAGTATCTGTTTGAGCCTGTAGTTCTGGGCACGTATTTCAGTCATCTCTGAAGTGAGATGTAGTAGTTGCTTCTGCATTTGAGTCTGTATGTCATCTCGGTTTGTGATGTCATCTGTGTCATTTGTGACATTACATATTACCGGAAGCTTGGGTGGGCAGCTGACAGCGGCATTGTTGCAGTTGACTACAGCGATATTGAGTGGTGCCGATCGCTGTAATGCTTATGGGAAGGACTTGTTTGCAGTCTGTTTTTGTTTGACTGGGGTGGATTCATGTTTGGCAGGGGCATCTACATCCATGTTATCATTGCAGGGTGGTGGGGATGATGGC
>JAUBNZ010000583.1:0-16087 GCA_032355485.1 Bonnemaisonia californica
CTGTAAGATCGTACATATATGCACTCCTCTACACCGAAGCAGACCCATCCATAAAGTATCGACATTCCATGTGCGCAAAATTCTTTGCCGTCAAATTTCACGTCTTTATGCATTTTACCGCTGCCAACTTGAAAGAAATTTGCAAAAGGTCTGGTGCCCTAACTCCTGTACTGCAGCAAGAGTTGGAGCCTGGGTACGATCGATTCACAACTTGTAAGCAAACAGGCAGACCGTTGAATGATCGTAAAGTTTCCTTTTCCATACTACTTGCAACCTTCAAAGATCATCTACAGAACGATTTCCTGTTCACTCGAGAACTCAGAAACCGCCCAATCCTTCACATGAAAGATGTTGCGTCTGGCTTCTCCGCTACATTTCCCATGCTTTACTGTGACATTGATGATGTTTGCAGGATGATCATCGAAAACTGGTTTGATATATATGGGCGTCCTCAATTCCTCTCAGCAGACTCAGAATGCAGCAATGAATCCATTATCCGGTTATGTGCTACGCATGGTGTGAAATGGCAACCCAGATTTGCTCGAAAGCACAACAAGATTGGACATGTTGAATCCGGGAATGCTACTATATGAATCTTTGTTCAACGTTTATTCAAGGACGAAGCTCACTTTTGTAAAACCAGGAGAGATTTTCACCCCGATTACGAAATGCTCTCGAGGGCAACGTTCTAGAAGAACGTCATGCATGGAAGTAAGGGTCTTAGCAGTTTCGAGATTGCAAAAGGCTATACACCCGCTCTCTATGACATACGTCAGAGTTCCCTCTCAGATGAAGTAGTTTCTTCCTATCATGAGAAACTTGCGCAAAGAGCGTTGCAATCTCCCTTAAGGCCGAAAAGGTCTGAAACATTCCAAAAGAAATATTGTCTGAGAACACCCTAGTGTATTTCTTTAGGAGGAATTCTAAGTTTGGTACTTGGTACATTGGCTATGTTCTCCGTAGTGACGAGCACATCGGGCAGGTATGCAGGAGTAAGGACCTTGGTGGCCGACCTCTTCAAGTCGCATACGAAAACATCAGATTGACTTCTAATTACTCCCTCCTTAAGGAATTAGATAAATTGGAACTCGGTTATGTCCCTTTCGAAGACTAGCCGATCCAAGGAGGTGAAGAACTGATTCCTGGTTCACCTCAACCTTCAGACAAAGAACTTCCAGACTCCAATCCTAGCATCCTTCTGACCGATGCAGATATATTCAGTCTATTAGGGGATCATGAAGAACAAATCAAGTCGTTTGATTTCCCCTACTTACTCGACGAATCATCTATGGCATTATGGGCGCATCATCCTAAAGCATATTCCTTCTTTGCTACTGAATCCGCCGTAAGTGGGAAGCTCAATGCCCCTTCTAAGGATGTCGGAGATAAGATGAGACAGGAGAACTTCAAGAAGAATATTAGAAATTCACACCTGAAGTTTCCTCATTCGTTCCCAACTTCCCTACAATCGATGGAACAGGAACTTCTCCAGAAACTTGGAGAAGTCGTAGGCGATGAACCCGTTTCGAAGTCGAAGCTGAAATTAGCTCCTCAATGGTTACTCTGCAAAGCTTTCAATCGGGAAAAGCTGAAATTCATCGAGAAACGCGCCTACATTCCTATATCGATTCGCCACGTACCATATAAATCGAAAATGATCAGTGCCCATCATTTAATTCAAGTCAAGCAAAATGCGGAAGAACGAAACCCCAAACTGAAATGTCGATTGGTACCTTATGAGAACAGAGATGCCGATAAGGACATGTTGAGATCAGATTCCTCAACAGCTCAGTTCCTTGGCATCCGCATCCTCCCATCCTTAGTAACATAGCTACAGTTCAGCCTTGAATCTATAGATATCTCAGCAGCATATATTCAAGCCAGAAATCTCTCCAGAGACATTTACATTTTGACCTCCAAAGAGATGGACGGAATATCTCGATGAAGAATGGAAGATTATCAAACGTGTTTATGGTCTAGTAGAATCTGGAGAATATTTCAACATTGCTTTGAAGAGTTGTTTTCAGATTATGAATTCGAGAGCATTTCTGGCCTTGCTCAGTTATTTGTTCTACGCCGTGCGTCTGGTGAAATTATTCTCATGATTGCGAAAGTAGTCGATGTTCTCCTAATCGCTGGAATCTAAACACAGCTCCATGTCTTTTGAAATGTAATCAAAACAGGATTCCAAGTCATAAGATTCATCACAGGCCGTAAGTTTGTCTTTATCATACGGACTATCGATCAAAATCCGGACAAGATAATTTCTATTTTGAATGAAAGAGTATATGGACAAGATTCATCTTATCGACATTCCTCGTTCTCGACGAAAGCAATATGAAGGAAAGTGTTCATCCGAAGAGATCAAGAGCATACAAATCCTAGCAGGCCAAATAATTTCCTAGGTCATGGAGTACTGCCAGCTGCATCGCTGGCAGCCAATAAAATGATGTATAATGTTGGCATCCTTCAAATGCACAATCTCAAAGAAGCAAACGATTGCTTTAATCATCTCAAGAAGTTGAACCAGGTTTCCACGTATTGGGATTTTCCATCTTCCTGGAAGCTCAACGATTTAGGCAGATCTAACATCTTATCCAATTTCGACCCAAGTTCAGGACGTGGCATGGAAAATCTAGATACCTTGCAGGAATCATCTTCCCAAAAGGACATCAGAAAGACTATCAAATCCTCGATTGGTACAGCTCCAAAAAGTCTAGATTATCCTTCTCTTCTGCTGGTGCCGACATTCTTGCCGCTGCGGAGTTCACAGGCCGATCTTTGCATCTATCCGATTGCATACCTACACTAACGGGCAACGAAGACTCATTTCCATTCGCCTTGAAGGTCCATTATTACGGTATATACTCTACCATTACTACTCTCAATGAGGATAGGGATTATAGACTAAGACTAACCGTTTCTCGTCTTAGAGACCCTTTCGAATCCGGAGAAATTACAGTATGCAGTGAGTAATTGGTTCCCAAATTCTAGCTGATTCAGTAACTAAAGTTAACTCTCATGCTTTTGGGGTGGTTAAAACATTAATGGAGCATTTTTATAGAGTAGGTTGTTACTAACTCTATCACTGTACTTATCAAATTCAGAATTCTACTTTTTCTACTTCCAAGTCAAATCAACCATGAGAAAAACTTGCTGCTCCTCGTTTCCTCCCACGTTTCTTCGCATTGTTCTTCTAGTTTCTCTCATTAAGGGGTCGCTTCTTACCGTATTTTCGAATGAGGCGAATTTCGGTAATGTCTGAGGAACTTGCACCGTCGCCAATGAGGCTTCTAAAGCCCTATATGAATTCTGCAGAGCATACGGCTCAACACAGTCATATATCAACCGTTCTTCTGCTTCGTAACATATCATGTGCTTGAAATCATCTTGGACAACATCTTTCCCAATGGGATTCACAAAATAGTGACCACTGCGAAGGCCGGTCAAGAGGTCGAAGGTCATATGGGTAGGCCGAACCACTACAGACTCTGCTCCGAGCTCTATCATCCAACGTTTCAGCCCGAACCACGGTTGAGTTACGTTCTAGCCAGATTGAAATGGAAGACATTCTTCGCAGTTCTGCATAACTTCCCGTCACCAGATCTGCAAATCGACCAAGGAATCCATCTTACTGAATCTCAAGGCTCAAGCAATTCCAATGCTTGCAACAGTGCATCCGCCGCCGTCAATTCGGAAGCTGAAAGGCTTCGATCGTTCGAAATGCCTTTCTGCCTTGCTGGAATAGTTCCTAGCTCCGGACACAGACAACCTGCGTATCACCCAGGGATGTCCAATTACCTATTCGTAAAGGGCATCAAGGGCTTTAGCAGTCGAAAAATCGTCCAGTTCGATGACGTCCTTTCAATTCTTCTTCTTCAACCCGTAACCAGCTTCAAACTCATCCATATCTCCACTTGGTATGTGATACATGGCCATAGAACATAACTCAGTTTCGAACTATTCTCCGGCCTCCATTTCCTTTCGAGTTCCTTGAATGCTCGAACCATACCATCTTCCCATAATTCCTCCTACGAAGGACGACTGAAATTGTGATTGTTTGCAACAGAGTGTAACTGTTTTCCGTCTGAGTATACCACTCGTTTCACTTCAGTCAAATTACGGATTGATGAAGAAGACATATTCATCTCGCCAGTCAATCCCATACAGTTTGCTTTTAAAGCACGTTTCTGCTCCCCGCAGCTATCCTCAGAAAATACTGTAAAATTCTCGCCGAGAAGGGAAACATTTCACGAATCATGGAATGCGGAGATCTGTTAGCAAATTGGATGAAGTACACCTGCTACTCCTTATTACTGACACACCAGAAAGCAGCAATATCATCTTGCAAGCTTAGCGGATCGTCCAACGTGCTCCTCCTTACCGCTTTCGTTTCCCACCCAGCGCAATCCATCCTACCATCTGTACTCTGCCTCTTTATCTGCTTTTGTCATGCCACCAGGTAAGGAGGGGATTCCCCTGCTAAAACGGACCGTATGGAAACTCCCACGCAAATGCTGCACAAGGGCAGTTTCCGCAAAGGCACCTAGGTTGGAGCTAGCACTGTGGCAGTTGAATTAAAAATCTTTTGAGCAACGCGGATGTTGGAGTATCGACTTAGCAACTCGCTGATTTCCTCATTGACAGACCCAGAATACTCGACAGAAGTCATTGCCTTCAGCAGTATTTATACTCGGTTTGCAGAGACAGTCTCCACGTTTTGACTGCAATTAAATTATTCAAAGTTACATTTTCCCGGCAGGGGGTGTTACTCTGTGTCTTTACCCGTCCTTGTGAGGTATTTATCTCTGACCCACAAGTCCACTGCACAGCTATCCCTCCTTTTGCTGGACGAAAATTAGGACATTTGTCCCTACAGCCAGTTAATATGAGTTTCCAATTTCGCTCTTTCCTATCCTCCAGTGGAAGATAAAATATTACGGCAGTCCTGTTATCCTCTAGCTCCAGTGTAAATAAACTTACTATTCGAATCTCCAACATGGAGACATAAAGAGGGAAAAGGGAGACCCACGTCCTCGACAAATTTCCTGGCGCGGTATACACCTTCTGTGTTGTAGTTTCTGTATCCTTTACCATTCTATCAACTATCTAGATTCCTTCGATTTTTATCCCGTTACTCCATATCCTTTCCACAGGGCTGCACTATTGGCACTCGCCCTTTTCCTCCGGTCCCTTCCGACATCCGGTGGCACCTCTGAGTAATGCAACCTATTACACTATCGTTTATTGAACGATGTCTGTGTGGGCGGTTTCCCGCACGTTGGCGTCAACCAGGGATTCTACGTCCACAGAAAACGGCACTGCTAGTACTTCTTTGCAGGCCAGTTCAAGGTTATAACTCAATTCTGAGAATGCGTCGTTCATGGAAATGGGGGATGTTTTGAATCTGAAGTTCTCTTATGACAGTTTCCTTATACTGAATGGATACAGTCAAGTGAATTAGGACGTAACCCACTTATGCAATTCGATCCCAACCATGTTGATTGATGTACAATACGTACTGTTCTAAGTTTTCCATATGGAAGCAGTGACACTGTATAGGGACGTTGACATAACATTCCACTTTTGCAGACAGTACGAATGTGACATGTGTATATTGTACACGATGTGGGTTCATATAGTATAGTCAGGATGAAGCGCCATGTTGAATCGAGAGATTACGTTCAAAGTGATTCTCGCAGCTCATTGCGTAATATTCAGATGAAAGCTCGAGATAATGTTATACTAGTGTATCTTCTGCAAGTGTAAGTATAAGCCATCGTTAAGACCTATACGATTTAATGGTTCAGCATGGGCTACAAGATAAGAGATACAGTATAAGGAGTGCACCGGACTGGGTGCGCAAGGGGAGAGAGAGCAAGGAAACAACCAACCCGACGTAGTAGGTCTGTCTACCCCAGCCTAGTAATGATTGTCCTTCCTGACCTACTATATGTCCCTGTACCTACCCCAGAGTTACCCCCTTCCCTCAGTGGGTCGTCTCTGTGTCAAAGACTGTCTAATAACATCGCAGAACCTCTACGTTTGACAGGGACGCAGTGGCGCTACAGAAAAAATTCCTTGGCTACTCGGAACATTAAGTCCAGAATATAAAGAACTAGAAAAAGCCAAGTCCTTCGAAAACGTATAGGACGTGATACTATCCAAGTCAAGTACCCTTCGTACGTCATATACGCGAAATTCAATCGAATTTTAGAAGAATTAGTGTATTGCGCAATGACCAAGACTTCTAATTTATGGCCCCACCAGAACCTCCTGCCACTCTAAATGCCGCAAGTTAAACTTAGTACGCGCATAACTAAATCCACGGCGAATGTCCTCAATCGTCAGAAAGCCTTCTTACGCTAATTTCAGAGGCCCGGAAGATAGAAACTCCTGATTTATCTGATACCGTTCTGTATTACTCTCTTACGGGTTCGCTTTTTTCGTTGGGTAATAAGAACTTCCCCTCTGGTCACATAAATTTCGGGTGAAATATAATGTTTTGATTTGGAAGCGAAATTGGACCGAACAGATCGACCGACTCCGACCCTCCAATCCAATCACGGCTGTTACTTGGATCCGAGCGATTTGAAACAGGTTCTAAATACGCTAAGTTTGGACCCAGTTCAATTTGGGTTTGATGCAAGTACCAAACAGTTGAAGCTTGAAAACTCTGACAAGTTGGACACAATCGCGAAGGAAAAGTGCGGGAAGAAATTTGGCCGAGGACGACAGACAATCCACCATTAAATATTTACTTTAGAACGATCTCTGGTAATCTTCACGGTGCCCTGGGCGAACAATGTGGAGGCGCAAGTATCTATATGATTTCGTCGAGTTACCGTGCTGGGCAGCGATGCAAGCCCTCTCAGGTTTACGGTTGCCCATCGATACAAGTCTGTCGGTCCTGTAAGGGTGCACAGCGATGCCAGTTCTTCCACGTGTATGGTACTGCCAGGAATGCAATCCCGACGTGTGACGGCAACCTTTCCGGGAGTGGCACCCGCCACCCGGGATACAGTGAAAAGGTACTAGAATTAATTTGAAAAACTTAGAAATTAATGTAAAATAGTCCTATAGTAGATAAGTGCAAATTCGGGAATATACTTAACCAAGTTTCTAGCCACCGAACCACAAGTGAAAAGAGGTGAGCACCCTTTTGGCCCTAAAGTCATCTACAAGCTACCGGCTCCCGCTTCGGAATCCTGTACCGTTCGTCCTAGCTCTCACGCCCAATGTAATAGCCTCATCCCCGTGCTATCCCTTTCTATCTGACCGTCCCTCCCCCTCTCGCGGCTACTTACTTTCTACGAACATTACGGACTTGTACGACAAGTGTCTCCCAACCTAAAACACTTGTTATCCCAGTACAAAGGAAACCGTTTGGATTAAGATAAAAGTCGCCCCAAACCGTCTGCCTGACGCAAGAAGTTGGTCGTTCTAAGAAGGAAATGTTTCGGAAATCAAAGGAAATCCGACGAAGCAAGAACACTGACCGAAACGGGTGGGAGAAACTTGACAAAGGACAAGAACCACTCACTGTTACTCCGGCCCCAGAAGATAAAGAACATGAAAAGCCTTATAACGGACATTGCTATACCCGCGGATCGCCCGGAAATGCGAAGGGAAATCTACAACCTACGGACCCCTGTCGACAACCCGGAGCGGATCCTACGAGATGCTCTCGCGGGAGACTAGTTGCCAAGCGACGCGACGTTTCTGGTTGCATATATATTAGACCCCACCAAGGGTCACAGTCCATAACCGAAAAATTCCAGTAAAGGTCACCCAGTGTGTGGATCTTCGCGTCCCCTCTGCCGTGGAGTGGGACCTCACAAACGATCCCATTCAATTCCGGGCCTTCTGTCGTCTCAAAATGCGCAGCGCAATAGCGGACACCATTTTGGAAGACCGTGCAGATAATGGCCTCAGGGTGCCGATGAGACGAGATCTGGCGAACATGAAACTAGTAGACCCCACAAAACCGTAATGAGCCTCCTCAAAGGGCTCCAATATTCGAAAAAAGATAATCGATAAGTCTTCCAATTTGGCAAGATGGCCACGCCAATCGAGGACTGCACGGACTATTTACCAAATTTCCAGGTGGGAACATATCCCAGTGTGGCGATGAGGACGCTGGATATCGCCCGCCTACTTCTACGGGCGAAGATTCAGACGTTTTGAACCGCCGTTGTGAGTCCAGTACCGACAGTAAGAAAAAAAATCAAAAGTCACGAAAGGCCCGCCACACGCAGAGATGCATCGATACAGATTGGGATTCGAGTGTTGAATCTCAGTCTGCGTCATCCGATTCGGGTAGTTCCCCATCCTTTGGAAAGGACTGTGGTACAAAGAAGTCGTATGGAATGTCTCAGGTGAAAAACATACTGGCCCCCTCGTCTCCTTTAACAATTTGTTCGTTAAGCCGGTGAACTATAAGTCCTACGGTTACTACGGTTCGGAACTCCATTCGAAGATTTACGTAGAAAAAGTGGCCAATTGAATTCCCAAATACCCTAAACTGTTGGAGGTTCAGATGGTTCAGATGAAGGGACAGTACTTTAGCGGGCAAGATCCGATATTGGTCATCTCCTTACTCGGCGGATTTAAGAATGCCTGGAATCAGTACCGCGTCCCGGAGGGCGCAGCCGTCTAGCGAAACGAGATATTCCTGAACGGACCCGCGTAAGCGTTACTTCAGTCGAGGCTCTCCAGAGATACCATGGGGGAGGAGGTTTGCAAATCGGAAGTGTTAAAGACCAAAAGGGGAGCGGGGAACTACATATTCAAAAATTATGTCACGGTCGAGGACATCCTGGGAGCCTATGTGGACAAGACAAGATTTAAACAGGCGACTTCCCTGACAGAAAAATATTTGTCGCACCAGTTATGGGATAAGGCCCTGGGCTGCGGGAGTGTGTTTTCCGGTTGAAGGCTTAAATCCCTACTTGTCGAAGGTTTCCTCCCCACTACCCAGTTCATGACTGGCAAATATGTGGCGGATCATGAATTAATGGATTACTAGTCGGTTGCCAGACATGCGCAGGCCCTTCGGGAGAGTTACAGTGCCGTAGCGATGGATCCGGCGCCCTTCCCGTCAAGCAAACTACAGTGGAAAAAATGGGACGCTCGTTCCTCAAGGACTTCGCCCGCCTTATTCACCGAAGTCCTAAACTCTGATGAAGGCGAGGAATACAATGGCCAAGAAAACCAGGAGGGCGTATCGGCGATCTCCACGGATACCCCTCGCTAGTCTACCCGGAGGTGAGCGCGGGGTCCTCTTCATTCCATACAGACCCATATGGTTCCCCATGCTCAGTGCGAGACCGAACTGGACAAAAGCGGACAACGCAGCCCCTAGTAATCGAACCATCAGGCAACCGTTACCGCCTAACTGTTATATTATTCAATTTCTAGAGGCCAAGCGAGGCTGCTGGTGTGCTTAGTCTTCCAGTAGACGTGCAGGTTAGTAGAGCGGCTTCTCCACATGGATTTGTGTCTATCCACGGATAAACATTCGGTTTGTTGGGAGAACGGATATCCCACGTCCTGCGTAGGGCGGAATCTCGCAGCTGTTGCGGTGAGTTGAGTTACATAATCATGGGATTAATCCACCCGTTGAATCAGGCCGGTAGACGTATGGTATTCTGATGTCCGCTGAATCCTCCCAAGGAAAGGAAGTTAAACCCTAGAGAGATGATTGGACTCTCACGCAGAGAGAGCCCCTAGAAATCGGTTTTGGAGGGTCAAGGGATTGTCACAGGACTTAGAGATGCGTGGATAACATGGTTCTTCTCGTCCCTATACTGGGAGCGAACGAAAATTAGGCGCGTGCACTGCCTCTCCAAGGAGGAATATTCTGAGATCGAGAGTGGCCGAGGAATGGTCCCTCTAGCCCGAAAGGTTCGGAGGGCTGGAAGTATCACCTTCGGTAGGTGAGAAACCGAAAGGTTGAAGGATAACTCACTGTAGAGGGTTTCGCAACGCGCTAGCAATGCAGATACAGCAAACCGACAACGTCCGTTTCGTCCCTAGAGCGGGAAAACGTGAAGTGCTGTGTTAGTTTCTACCTCAACAAAAGGGAGTACGAGCAACTCTTGTATTTTCGGAAGGGGAGAGTTGAGGCTGCTCGTCGGTGCCCTCCTCTCAGGGCCCACTCTGCTATCCAGAGTGTTCCTAGTTACTTAATTTTATTCGTAGGTTATCTAAGTAACTATAACTAATATTAAAAGATCTCTTCGCCTTCGCAGTTCGCCCCATATCCGTATTCTGGTGCTAGAACTGTCAGGCTTGGAGACAGGTATCTGAGCGGTACTTCCTTGCCGTGGAAGGGACGGCGATATTTGGTGCTCCCTTATTGGGTACCGTGCCTCCAGTGATTACATTCAGATGGTGAGGTGCTAATGGTCCTTACACTTGTATAGTGCGCAAATGCACTAGTGCGATATGGCGCCAAATGGTGCGTGCGGTGTCAGCAATGTCCCACGCGTAGGGACTTGGCGAATGTTCCACATATTGGAGGGAATTGGAATGCATCCTCTTGAGTTTTGGAATTCAGAGGATGCAGTTGGAAGCGGTCAGTTAATGAGGCTTGAACACAAATATGCAATTTTTCTCTCGTTCTACAGGTCCCCTTTCTCAGGGAGTAGCGCCCCGCGCAACAGAAAACAACTGAGGTTGAAACGGTAAAAGTACCGGGGGTCGCCTGTTGCATCGTAGCTTAAGTACCCGATCACCTCTCCTGGTGCCACCCCTCTTCTCCTGAGTACAGCACTTCATCTCTTTCTCTCCAGTGAAACGTTCCTCTGTTTCTCCCTTACTTGGGTTCCTTCTGCTCCACCACTCTGGGTGTTTCTCATGATCCACCCGCCTGACAATCCGTCGTCTCAGACGCACATCCCAGTGCAAACTCTCTCCACAAAGACTCCTTACCAATGCAGGTTCTTCCACGGACCGCATTCCTGGACGTCGTAGTTTGGCGCCAAGCTAAAAGGCCTCTGTGCCTCGCCACGCCCCTGTGGATTCCTCTCCGTCAAATATCCCTGCAGCTGGGAGCTCTTCGGTCCCGCCTTCCCGCTCTGGTTGAGATGTTCGGCTTACGCCCAATCCACTGGCCGTCCCGCCGGCCAGGGTAAAACCCGTCACTAATTTTCCGGGTCTGGCTGCGGGCTCTGGGCCCGCTGGGCGGGAGACTGTCTGGAAGGATGTCGTGCCATTGCCTTGGTCAGCTCCTTCTCCTGATGTGGAGGTTACGCGCGTCCCTCTGGAGCCAACTGGCTACGCTCCGTACTCACCCGACGCCATGGAGGTGTGTCACCTTGAGAAGCCAGGCCCTTCGTCTAACGTCGAGGTAGAGGAATTCCCGCCCTCTGCTGGGCGAGATGATGCTCCTCAGAATCCTCCCTCGGTTGGTCTTGCGGATAGTGCTCGGACTTAGCCCTTGGTGGGGCCTACTGATACTCCTCGGAGTCCGTCTGGAACCTCACCTCCTCTGGTAAGCGTTCCTATAGAGACGATCGATCTCCCCGTAGGGCTCCGGCAAGACCAATTTGGTGTCCTCAACTCTGAAGCTGTTTCCTTACTTATACTAGAGGCGTTGAGGCGGAATTGGAATATCCAGTCGTATACAATTTCATTCCTATATGGATTTGAGACCAAGGACTCTGCTCTCCGTCAGATCTTTTTCCAGGACTGATCTCAGTATATAGAGATGCTGTCGCCGATGGCAAACTGCGTTGGTCTAGAATAATCCAGGGCCCTACTACACCTAGGAGGTTTATTATTCCGTCTGATATCCAGACTGACCAATTGTTCGTCAGGGAAGTGAGAGATGCAGACTACATGGAAATGGGCAGCAGTTAGCGGTTTTATGCCCAGTCCGGGGACTTCTATTCAATTTCTTTACTGCGTAGTCGCTCCTTCTGCTACCCTCATCCTACTGGAGGGTTCCGGTCCGGCGTGATGGATCGCATCCACTGCATCCGGTGGTCCACTTCTATTCAAAGTCCCATAATCGTGGAGGACTACTGGGTGTTTGACAGACGTCCAGGACGTCCCAAATCCCTGTCTTAAATCCCCCTCTTATTGGGGGACCTGACTCCTTTCCAACTGAAACCTGAATAGTAGGATGGTCCGGAGTCTTTACCCGATACTCTAGTGTATCCCGAACCAACGTCCTTGCCCTACTTCGGCAGAATTTGCTCCTGTAGAGGCGTTTCTGCCTAGGTGCGAGCCCGATTCTGGGCATTTGTAAGCTCCCAGCGCTTACTAAGGGCTTCCCTTACACTATTCCATCAGGCCGCCTCTACCAATGAGGTAGTTTTCGGGTCATCGGGTTGCAGCCATGCGAGGATCGAGCGGGTTGAACAGCTCCCCGACGTCCAGCCGAACCTCCTCGTTAGAGGCTCTAGGTCCCCCTCGTGGGAGGACGAGGTCGCCGCTATCAGGCCCTCCATCAGCGAAGGAGTGGTTCATATCCCTGACCCGTGGTATGAATGGAGTATCCAGGAGGGCAGCAAACTGATGGTGAGCTCCGTCCCAGAGGCTACTAGGCGTGGTCTCCCCAAGGAAGGGGATTATCGCATAGATCTGCGCGAAGTTCCCCCGGTTCGTCGTCAGGAAGAGGGAATGCATCGCTGACATTCGAGGTGTCTCCATGACGCCGGTTCCTCCCTTCGATCTTCGTGGAGGAGCCTCCGCCTCTGTTAGGTTGGACCAGCGCACAGACAGAGCGCCGGCCGTTGTCGTTCCTCGGTCGGCACCTCGTACAGGTGCACATGACATTCTGGATCAATCCTTCACCTTGAGGAGGCTTCGCTGGGTTCCATCGTTCCAGACGTTGGAGACTTATGTTAGTCCCAAGGATCCCGACGCGTTTGTGGTGGAAGAGGGCATTATCGCTCTCACCGTAGAGGGGTCATAGATATGCTCTCATCCTGTCTGCTATCTTCCGAGGAGAATGCCTGTGCCTGGGCTGACACAGAAGAACTTCAAATCCGACGATCCAGGGAGGAGTTAGAATAACAATCAATGCGAATGGGCGGAGCCGAGTGGGATCTTGCTAAGTGCCGTCGCGAGAACGAGGAGAATCGCCATTCAACGGAAAGATATAGCTACTACCTTCGTGGCCCTCCCTCGGTAGGAGAGGTGCCAGTGTTGGCGCCGGAAATCTAACCTCCGTCCCTGGATGATGCATGGAAAGCTTTAGCTGCTAGATTTCCTGCCCTCAAGTCTATACCGTCCGGGCGGAGACTCGTTATCCGTACCCGAGGCGCTCGGTGCGCCACAAACCGATCTCCTGCGACGTCCCAGACCCCGCCTAACTGACGGTGGTCATTATGCTGGTCAAACAAGGCCTCTATTCGATCGCCGTACCTCTTCCTGAAACTTTCAATATGTCCGTCCCCTGCTCAGGTTGTAAGCCAGTAATTTCTCAGAGGAGGAACAATTTTCCAATACTACTCTGGATTATTTTCGATCAATTTTCAGACGTTCGGGGGGTTCCATCTCTCAACCTATTCTCCTTCACCTGAGTGGATGGACAGTCTTTCCTGGCTTCTATAAGCAATGCTGCTGTAACACCGATGTGGCTTATAGTTCGACCAGTGACCCTTCGTGGGTTCTTGGTGTCCTGGTCCCGACCCTTCGACCCCTGGAAAATCTCTAGTGGGTTTCCTTTGGTTCCTTTCGCATGCACCTCTCTTCCGGTGTCGGCCTAACATGTTGCGAAGCTTCCTGCTCTCTATCTCCTTTTTTGTGCCTTTCCGAACTCCATCTGCTGGTGCATTTTGCCTTGGCTGCTGGTATCGTACTGTCAACCCTGCGGGGGTTCTTTACCCCAGGTGTTTTGATTCCGCTTTGCGCGCATATCATCAACCCTCCTTTTTTCCCACCTTCGTAGGTTCCCCTCCTCTCAGGTGCTGCGCTCCCATTTCCCGCAAGTAGCATCAACCCTCCTTGGGTCTTTCACCTTCTGGTTTCTTGCGTCTTCTTCGCGCTATATCTCACCATACAGGTGTTCTTTCGTTGCAAGGTATGGGAATCCTCACCACACAGATGGTTCGTCCTCTGTGATCTTCCGCGTTAGCAACAACCAGCTGTTAAGCCTTGCGCGATCTTGCTCATTCGCGCGTTCTCACCACCAGTGATCATCTGCACGTGCGCGTCAATTTTTCTCTTGTGGCATCCTCTGGAGGCACGCGTGCGATCTGGTCCACCCTTCTTGGGATTTTCACCCTCTGTTGTTGTGCGTCTCCTTCATACGAGAATTCACCATAGAGGCCTCTCACCACAAAAAGTGCCTTCCCCTTTGCGATACTACGCTTCTACACTACCGGGGTTTTGTCCTCTGCGTGCGTGGTCCTTCACCGGCGGTGGTTCGCTATATGATCGTTCGTGAATTCACCGACGGCGTGTCTGTATTGCCGTGCGTGCGCATCCTCACCCAGAAGGTTACTCACAAAGTAAGAGTTTTTTCTTTGCGCGATTTTGCGTGTTGGTAACGGTCGACGAACCTCTCGTTGAGGTGTGGTTCTGTACCCTCGGTATCTACAATATTGAGGTGCTTTGCTCCGCGCATTCTTCTTTACCATTGAGGTGTTTCCCTATGCGCATTGCCTCTCCCATCCCAAGAGGGATGCATACGGGCGACTCACACGGCCCCCTTTTCCGGTCGAAAGTCCCTTGAGCGATTGAAACCTCGAATTCAGTGGCTTTCTCCTAACCACGAATGAGAAGGTTGAGCTTTCCCCTTGGGGTAGGGCAACAGCGAGCAGATCACTCGGCCTCCTTTTCTGGAATGTTTTTGGGATGTCCTGCGGCGCGAAGTGTGCGTCGCTAGCGTCGTCCGGTTTTCTTCCACAACCGCGACGTCAATTCGACGGGGACATTATCGGCCTCCATCCAAGTGGGGTCGGGGTAGCGCTCACACCTGAAGAGAGACCAAGCCTCTGCCTTCGCGTATCTGTCCACATATTATCGTGGGACGCGTTGGAAGACATGTTCTCCTCCACCAGAGGAGTTTTCAGCGGCATGCTCCGCCACTGGAGGTGGTGCAGTGTCCTCCATTACTGCAGTTGGAGTCCCCGATCTCTGGCTGAGACGGCCCGTTAGAACTTGAGTAATCTCCGGTCAATTCTAGACTCAGACGAGGGTATCCCTAATGGCTACCCTGTACTATTTATTAATAATGGACTTAAATTTAGCCCTATTATTCGGTTGACGTTTGAGACCTTACAGAGCGCGCGAGCACCCTGCTCTGTCCTATGGTTGCACTGTACAGCAGCCCCCGAGCTAATGGTAGATGGTAGGGCTGACAGGCTCTGGACGGCATGTCAGTGCTGTGCGGTCCACCTGGGCAGACCTGTTGGTTCCGAGTAGTGGTACACGTGGCGTGCCCTCCCCACTGTCATCTACGCAGCCTAGTGGTGGGGCCACATGTATGCCAAGGGTCGGGAGATGTGTATCCCCAGTGATAGGCCATGCATGCAATGCATAGCCACTCAAGGGTCTCGTGAGAGGGGGCGGGCAGCCAGTAGCTGACGTGGCCATCCTGCTCCGTGCCCCCTTCTCCCGCCTCTATGTGGAAGACC
Source organism: Bonnemaisonia californica (assembly GCA_032355485.1). Classification (NCBI taxonomy): domain Eukaryota; phylum Rhodophyta; class Florideophyceae; order Bonnemaisoniales; family Bonnemaisoniaceae; genus Bonnemaisonia; species Bonnemaisonia californica. Next base: position 15,594 of record JAUBNZ010000583.1, read on the forward strand.
GCTCTATGCTGGGTCTTCTAATCTGGATGGTATTTCGCGGCATTCGAAGGAGGCACCCGCCTCATGGGGTGCCGCCAGGTTACTAACCTCAGGCTGAGCCCGAGTGGCTCAGTCATGGGTCAAGGTGTTGGGGACATTCACAGTAGCCGCTCAGGCTACTTCATTAGGGGACGCAGTACCACACGGCTCCCTCCTCCAGTGCGAGCGTCCTGCTTGCGGGAAATAGTATTCGACCGATAGAGCCCTGCGTCTGTTCGGTGATTGATTCCCTCACCAAATTGCAAAAATGTTTTTTCATTGTTGACCCCGTGATCAGCATATAATCTCAATCTCTCAAACCGTTGGAGCCCTTCGACTTTTCGGTGAGTAACTTCCTCTCCGAATTGCACTTTCTTCGTTAGCGCCCTGTTTCCAGTGTTGAACCCCTCTCCAAAACTGCACTTAAGTCGCTGTACTAGCAGGCGAATGTCGACCCCTTCACTCTTGTGTCTGAC
>JAUBNZ010000584.1:0-16077 GCA_032355485.1 Bonnemaisonia californica
TATACCCTTCACCACCTCAATGAAGTAGAAGTGCAGCGGGGCCCTGCACCCTGAGAATGGGGCCGTTCAGTACTAATGCTAACTGCAACGTGCAGTGGCTAAGCCTCTTTGGCTGCGCGCTCATAATTACCGTTAGGCAAATTCGAAACCTTATTGGTTTATTTATCAAATTTCAAACCTCAGTAGTTTGCATTCCCATCAATAATTAGATGTACTGAATGGGTGTCAAAACTTGACACGGGGGGATCCTTGCAGTACAGCAAGGCCCCACGGCCCCAATTCACGTCTGTTCGTGTCTTACTGTACTGAGTGCAAAAACACCACCATAGGTGTAAGCGCGATAGGCACCATACCACCAAGGTGTAATGGTCGAGTAAACTCCCCAGTTTTTCTACCCCTTCCTCTGGAAGAGGGTACATCATGTAACAGCTATCCTTAGGGATGGCAGTCTCAGCAACCAGATACGGATAAGGAGCCATACGGTGCCTGCTATAATTATCCTAAATATTGGATATAATTACGTAGATCCATTAACACTACGTTTGAGTAAATAAGGAAGCTCTGAATAGCAGAGCGATCCCTGAGAAGTACCGATGAGTACTCTCAACTTGCCTTTTTCTAAAATCGCTTGCTATCTTTCAGCGAAACGTCCAGTGGAGGAAGCTACTCGGGCATCGCTCCGCGTCCTTCCACTCTAGGGACGGAACGGACGGTTTTAGCGAGTAGGCTGTACTTTGCTCGTCTGGTGCACCGGCCCTCTAAAGTGAGGTGGTCTCCAACCTTTTGGTTGCTCCTGAATTCGAGGAGATCCCTCCAAGCCCTCCGAACCCGTGGGGTGAGACGGTACATCCCCTCGAACACCATTAGACCCCGGCTGCTCCTTATTGGAGAGACAGTGCCAGTGCCTTCATCGCGCCCGCTCCCAGTTTAGGTACGCACGTGCTAAGGTTAGCCAAGCAGTTCTATATCCCGTGACTACCCCTTGTCCCCCAACCCCATCACTAGGGGCTCTCTGCGTGAGATTCCTACAATCCCACTAGGGTTTACCCTCCTCACCGCTGGAGAGGATTTCGGGGAGATTCGATGACTCTAGGTCTACTCGATTGATTCGCCATGTAGAAGAGCAATTGCTGTTTCAACTCAGCTCACGGCATCAGTTGCAAGATGTCGCTCAATGCAGGGCGTGAGATCTATTGTCTCCCGAACACCGAATGTTCATCTGTCCCACAAGCTACACACGACTTCATCTGGAAGAGTCGCTCTCCTACCCCGACCGTCTATTAGAAGACTACAGAAGCTTGTAGCAGACGGTGGCCTCCAGAGCTTCCTGCGTACTACACTTTCTACCTCTTCAACCCTACCCCACCCTTTCGGAAGAGCCAGGGCTGCAATTATTTTGAAACGCGAACAAATATCACGCTGGTTATCGGAGTGACGCAAGGAATAAACGTGTTGGCGAGTCCCCCTCCTGAATCTAAGTTCTTGTGCAAGAGCAACTACTCGGCTTCATATGCGTTCTCCCCGACGCCTGGAGAAACACACTAGGTTAGCTCGCTCATTTGGCTCCACGGGGCTCGGGTATCACCCCTCCAGACCCATCCCCTCGTCTTCCCCATCAGTAGGATGACGCTATCATCAAGTGCACCCCTGCCCGTGGACAGCCTGTCCTCCAGAAGGCCACCAAATCTTCCCTCCTTCCCGGTCTTGCGGCACGGAAAGGAACACTCTCTGCGCCTCATGCAGTACGTCGTCCCCTACGGGGACGAACAAGCTAGGTTAGCCACGTCTGTTCGACCACCGAGTGCCCTTTCCCCCATCTTATTGGCCTTAACCGTCCCGTTTCCGGGCCAGCCTACCCCAAGAAAGCTTCATCTTCTCGGCTTCTCCACGGTCTCACGACTTGTGGGAGGAACAGTGGTTGCGCCTATACTCGCGCTCTACCCTAGTTAAGGGTAGACACGGTATTGATTAGCCAAAAACAGCTCGATAGTTTTTGTGGTTCTTGGTTCTTTTCCTCATACCCATCTCTTGGACGTCCCAATGTGCGGGACGTCCCTCATCTTATCAGTCACCCCCTCCCGGTTGCCCTGGAGGGCGCGGAACGCCCAACCTATCAACCCTCCACCTGCGCAGCCAACAGGTGGAGATACCTCTCACTTGTGTGACGTAGTCAACCGCCCAGTCACGAGTATCATCTCAACAAAGGGAAAGGATACTATGGTCTCCCACACTCCCTTGGGTGTCCCTTGTCCCCAACTCCACGGAGGAGTCTCTATACCACCCTCTTGCTGGGCTGCTACCGAGAGGTAACTAGGGAAATGTAGACGCCAACTCAGTTCTTCGGAGATTGGGTAATACTACAGTCAGCATTCATTTGCATATCTATTTTCAAGGGGGATGAGATTGGCAAACAGCAAGGCGGATGGTTCGAATCCCAATCGAAAACTCCAGCGATCCCATCGGTCGCCTTCTCGTTTAACTCATCCATTCATCGTTCAGCCTCCGCCTCGTTGTTCCCCAGCATTTCAACACCTTCCGCCGTTAGCGCGGCCCTTGCTTCAGTCCTTCATCTTTCGACTATGATCCCCCCACCGGGTTGTGCCTACACAGGAAAGCCCCTTCGCAGCGGGGGAATCACCGCTGCATACTCAATTGGGGTACCGATAGAGCGTTTAATGCGGGTATCTGGCCGCGAGAGCCCTTAAGTCGTGTTAAAGCACTACCGCGATGTGCTCGTACCCCTTCCCAAGGTGCCCTCGTGTTCTTCCGACGTTTCATGTTCTGAAACGTCGCTCTCGGTATCAGTTGGCATAAATCAGCGCAACGAACCATCATTACCAATATATAATGGAGGTCTTACGCAACCTGAAATACATTTGTTCGTGAGATGACTTCGGGTTACACGTACCAACATAACAGTATCTCACAAATTTTAAGTTTTCGGAATACGATAACTGGACATGCGTTGATCGTGAGTACGAGCAAGAGGAAGCTGTGATGAGGCAATTGGATTCTGCGGTTGGAAATGTCATTCAGCGCCGCAACAGCCGTAAGCAATTGTTCAGTCATACCTTAATTGATGATGCCGGCGATGAGGTGCTCTTTCGCTTATCTAGGTGGCACCGTGAGGTATCAGAGGATCTAGGGCGCCTTCTACGCCGTTCAGGAACCATCAGCACTGCCTAAATCAACATAAACGCCTACAGTAATGAGGAATGCTTGACTAGATTTCGTTTCAGCGCATACGATATCTACAAAATGTGCTCTCTCACTGCCTGGACGGCAGGCAGAACAAAACGTTCTAGATACAAGGTGGATCCCTTTACAGCAAAATGCATCATGTTGTAAAGAATGGCCTCACCCACACGATGGAGTGGTGTTGAAGTCATGTTTGGGATTAGAGCATCTACTCTTTCCGAAGTGTTTTGGGAGTTGATCATCCGTTTTTGTGATTGTATCACGCACTTGCTATCTTCTTTTCAAACAGAACTCATGATAGCACGGGCTCCAGCTTACGCTGAAGCCATTCATGGCAAAGAAGCACCCTTACCACATTCATTCCGTCGGCTTTATAGATTGTACTAAAATACAGATGACCCGCCCAGGTTGATCTGCTGTTCTCCAGCGCAGTGTATATTCCGATCACAAGAGGTTCCACTGCGTAGTCTATCAGAAAGTTACCAGACCAGATAGGTTACTGTTATATACGTATGGACCAGAAGTGGGCAGGCGTCATGACATGACACTTTACAGAGAAAGCGGGTTGGATGGAATCTTACAATCAACGTTCAACATGGGGGAGTGCAGTAGTGTTTATATGGTGACGCAGAATATATTCTACGTCCGTGGCTCCAAACAGAGTTCCTCAGATTAGAAGCGATTGCAGAGAAGCTAAGCTACAATATGGGGATGAGCAGTATGATAGAGGCAGCTGAGTGGACGTACAAGGACGACAAAAAACTCTGGACAAAGCAGGATTTTAAGCTCAAACTCAACGTTCGCCAGTCTCCAATTGCCCTCCTGTACCACACGGCAGCCATTTTGGGGAACTTTAGGGTTCGTATGTCACGTGGTGGACAAGTAAGCTCTTATATCGATTGCCAACCTCCATCTCTCTTTCGGAATATGTCACCTGAAATACGCATGTTTTTTTTACTGTAACTTCTTAACTGTAGCTTCCAGCACCGCGATCATCTCCTTTAGTCCAAAATAGCCTGTTGCCTTTATTCCTTTTCTAATGCTGCCTTTTCTACCTCAAGCGCAATGCGTTTTTCTTCTAGGAAAAATCTTTTTGATGCGTGTTCTTGGTCTCGTCGAATACGTTTTTCCAGTCTAGATTCCTTTTCGCGTTCCAGATTTAATCGATCCTCTTCGATCTGAACTTTTCTTACCTCCATCTCGCAACGCGCCGTCACATGCCTATTTAGGAATTCTCCGTCTTCTTCGTCGGAATCAAAAGACAAAATTCTTTTTCGTCCCCGAGGACAAGTGGAAGACTCCAGAGCGGATACTTGAACCTCAGTCCTGCTTCCTTTTGCTTCTCTACAGCTACCTCTGGTGAGGCTTGCCTTCGTACCGCCATATTTCTTATTTCCTATCCAGCGAGAGCCAGGCGCCTGTCTTGTTCAGCACGCTCTTCTCACTTGGAGCGACGCTTTTCAGACCACTCTTTCATTGAAAGACCTATATCGTCCAATAGTACTTCCCGTCCTCCTATGCTTTCTATAATACCAGACGCCCTTACGTTAGATTGGGATGCCGTTTTATGATCTGCAACAATTTTCTTGAAGCGGTTGCTTAGCGTTTTCCAAGTTGGCAAGTATATGCCTTCAAGGGCTCCAGATGGCCGCGCAGATAGAAAGAGAGGTAGGGTCTCTTCGAATCTTCCTTGTGCGTTGCCGTGTGCAGACAAATATTCAGTCGTTGACATCACATATTTCAGAAGCAAAATATCCCACATGGGGCTGACACCAACTCTTCTTTTTCGCCTTAAAGGCGCGGCCGTGTTTGACGGTGGTGGGGCAAGAGACGGTTCGCATGGAGTTTCAGCGAGAGGGGCGGGCACCGAAACGTTCAGTATTCAATTGGAGCGTCTCGGAGCTGTTTTGGTAGTCGCTGGTGTTTCGGTGGGACCTGTGGCAGTCTCTGGGTCTTCTTCCGTTGATGCTGAAAGAACTGTAGACATTTTGATGTGAACAAGATGAACGGATTTGAGGCTGAAGCTCGAGCGGTTGGGAACGCTGATGACGGTAGTGTACCCAGGGTTTCCAATTTTGAGGGAGCGATAAATCCATTTCATTACTCGGTAAGTCCGGTTCCAAGCGAAAAAAGGGACCGTGGAAGAGAAAAAATGAGACTGGTCGCAAACGTTTTCAACCTATAATGAAACTTGGATCTCATGTGAAAAAAGCAGTTGCGTAAACCTCTAATGGCACATGCATCTCAGGCCGTGCACACGTCACATGGTGCATGGGGCACACAAAATCGTACAGTACTAGTCCGTCGGGCAGACAATAAAGTAAGTCAATCGGGCCTGCGGGCCGTTCCAATACTATTTGTAAATATGGGCGGCAAAATATGGCCCTCATAGATGGCAAGATCAGGAATTCTGTCTGTTCCAGCCATTCCCCCAAAATATCGGCTCAAATGTGATACTTCTCTGAACAGCACGGGAGATCAAGCATGGCGGGAAATAGTCGCCGCAAAGCCCGGTTACCGGCATCTGCTCGCGTTTGCTATCATAGGGACACCGCGAAAGCAGCCAAGTCCTTCGCGAGATCCGAGTCTATCGCAAGGTTTGGACTGCGAAGGCGTTCTCGCGCGATACCCACAGCAGCAGCGTCATCACACATGCTCTACACCGGCAGCGGAACTTTGCGTCTTCAACTGCTTCAGAATGTGTCGGAATACGCAAGATTCTCCATGCTCGAGGAGACCGAGTGCCCAGAGAACTATTATGTTTTGCGACACACGTTTTGGGCTTACGCCACAGCTTCTCTCATAGAATAATCGCATGCCCAAGCCCAGATGTTTAGACATCGCGCAAAAACTGACACTTCTGCGCTTAACTAATGATCGAAAATTCTACAAGTCATCTGCGCTGCACAGGCTTTCCATTACTATTCGTTGGTTGGCAAGGGTCCTACATAGATATTTCTCTGGTTCAGAAGGAGGCAGCATCTTATGCATTCACTAATATCTAAGAGACTTTCAGAGAATTAAATACGTGCCTCACTATTTCTCCTTCTTATGACAACGAAGACTGGCGCATAAGAGAGTGCAGGATTTGCTCGTAATGGTCGTAGTACAGTATACGGCTGTACTGGATCGATTGATAGAATAGCTATCCGCTTTCGCGAACCCTCTAGTGAGGATGTTAATATTTCCTCAACATGCGTCAACCGCCAAGAATTATTTTCTCTGGGCATTCAGGCTCTTTGCGATAGCTCATATCGATCCGATTCGTAATATGTATTGCTGCTGGGTCAACACAAGACAGCCTAGCGTTTTCTATGAGTGGAATCCACAATTTATTGTCAAGAACAGAGAACCGTTTACCTGCAGGCTACTAGATTTCGTGCGATGATGCATTCTCTGTCTAACATAATAAACTGACGCCGCGGCCAGGATGACGTTTATTTATTGAACGAGACTGTTTTAATTACTGGATTCCTTCTTCGCGCATCTTTATCGAAAAAGCAATCGGTATATTAGTAGGGAGACGGGGGGATCTTTTGGAGGCCAATGAGACTCAAGGTTTCCAAAACCAATCCGGTTGTAATGGCGCGTTGTCGATTGCACAACTATATTATAGATTATGCAGGCAGCTCATATGTACCGAGGCCGTCCGGGCAGAACGTTGTCTATCAATCTTCCACTTCCGATTCCACAGTCCATCTATAGGACTAGTATGACATGCAAGATAGTTTACACCGCCGACGCAGAGACTTAGAGAAATGCAATCTGCGAGGGCGGAACCAATTCAACGGAGAGGTCCGTGATGTTGGCGTGAAACGCCCTCAGCTGTATTGAATAGGTTTCAAAGTCTTGCCAGAGATGGAACGCGCTTTACCGATAATGGTAATATTCCGATCAAACGCTCCTTGAGATATGGGTCACAGATTAAAATACAGGAAGATTTCCAGTGCTCTCAGTAGTAAGCTTCTACAATTTACATGAGATATCAGAAAGCAAACCCCCAATGCATTTAATACTTAATTTACTCAAACACTTCATCGATCCTCTTACGTATATTCTCGAGTCCCGTCAGGAACTCTTTGGAATAGTCGAAGCCGTTTCAATTCTCTGCTTGCTTCATTTTCAATAGAATAGATGACTCGAAGGACATTTAATAGGCAACCAAATATGCTCTTCTCTCCCTCAGGTCGAACTCCTTAAAAGCCTTTTTGCGATTACTCTCTCGACCTTCATTAATATGACATCAACCGGATCGTTCATTGCTTTCAATAGTTCTGATAAGCTGTTGGAGATATTGACGTCATGCGCGAGCTTGGGATTTTCGGAATTCTCGTGATTGCAAAAAGGCAGCCCTCGTGTTATTTACCTCGATCAATCCCAATTCTAGACCAGCACCCTCAGGAAGAGCCCGTAATACGGCTTCCAGGGAGGGAAGGTTGAGAAACACGCAGTGCATATATGATAAGAAGTCATCCCCGTCTGTGTACAAGGCGAACGCACATCGTTTTCCTAGTAACCTGAGGTTGTAAACTTCTCGCGCGTGATATTATACTTGGATCTCATCTTAGCTCACTTGTTTTTAGCAACGTTCCACTTCTTTTATGAGGATTTAGGGTAGGTTAAAAAGAAAACATCCCGTCTTCCGTAACACCATCTTGCTCCTCTGAGTGCTGAGGGATATAATCCGTGCTCTAGGAGAGACCGAGAAATTTTGCAGACCACGGATCATGGAGGCCCCTGTCCAGTTCGGTCCTGTTTGCAGCTTTGATGTATACAATTCAAAACAGCAGTAGGGTGGCGGGGGTCCGCGATAACATGAGAAAGCATGGCGGCTCCTTGTTTCGTCCAGTTGGGGAATTCTGCTTTGCGACTTGATCTGCAGCCCTGTTGGGTCCCTGGGACGCGAAATCCATTACAAGCTTTCGCACTGAAGCGGCATAGCGGAAACCAACGGCAGCTAGTTGGCTCTACAGTGTCGCTTTGGTCCCACTAGATGAAATTTTCCTGGGCTTACACGCATATTGCATGACTATCCGCGTGACAGATAGTATTGACATGTCTGGTTCTTGCCAATCGCGTTCAGAATCTTTGGGAGGCTTAGTGGCCATTGAGAGCAGGTTTCGCCGGGAATTGGCTCTTGGATAGGATCTACTCGGGCTTCGTTTTTGCACAGTGTAGAATCTCCCATCCCAGGGAACGGGCCCTGGGGAGTGGGTGGATATGGGAAGGCATTTTTGACGATCGCTCAAATCCTTTTTAAGGGGAAGATGATCAATTGCCCCTGGTGTCTTCCCGCAAAGATAAAATGCCTTCCCATGAATTGGCATCCGGGCCTGTTACCGTAACAGGACGGAAAAACGCTACGGTAACCGACCCGTTGAGGTGGTTTTTCCCCGCGAACTCTCAAAGGTGAATCTAGATTCTGGACTCTGCTGATCGGTACCCCAAGAGTTCGAGGTTAGCGTACATCTTTCTGGTGGCCTAGCAAACATACGAGGATTACAGCTCATTTGGATGAAATTCCACTTCGCTTGGCGGATGGGATTGAATATGGTTCCGCTGTAGCTTGAATACTGAAAATCAGAAACTGCCAAATCATATCATATTTAGGAGGCATACGGGGGAAGCATAACAGCAACTCCAAAGCGGAATTCTATTTGATCAATAGAATTGCGACGTGTACGACTTTCAGTGGTCCCTCTACTGAATAGATTTTCGAGATGTTACAGATCTATATCACTAGTATTTCTTTTTTGAGCACTTTAGAGCACATAACCAGAAATCGTCTCAGTGTTGGATTGTTCTTATGTGCACTGCAGTGCTCATATGCCGGTCACAGGACCCCTCGCAGATGTGATGATAGTGCAATAAGCAGCCCAAAAATCAACATTCAGGTTATTCCACCTGATTGGGGCTACCTTCTAGCTTCCACAGCATGTTCAACTTTTGAAATCGACTCAAAAGTCCGCTCAGTACAGCACTCCCAAGTTCCGGTACGCCCACCAGCGACGACGACGGTGTTTCAGCTCCTCCCTTCAAATTCATTCTCCTTCACTTCCTATGGCGCTTATTCCAGTCCAAGGAAAGTAAGTTGGAAGGTAGGTAGAATGAAATGAATGAAGTTGTCGCTTGAATTTGTTTACTCTGCGATGGTTGAGCGATCTCTCTACTTATACTGCTCAATATAGCAGAATTTCGAACTTCGGCACCGACCATTTCGGCTTTAGTCTTTAGCGGCGGCAACGGCGGTGAGATCCTGATTAGAAATTCAGAGTAAAGCCAATCCCATTACACGTATTACATTGTAAGCCGATCTGATGCACCTCGAGCATTCATGTCGTTGATAGGAATTGAACTCACAACCCTACTGGGGTCAGATCCAAAAATGGAAACACTGACCTACATGTGCGGTGTACTCAGACAAATGCAGGGGTTTGGCAGCCTATATCAACAGGGGAAACTGCTTGGTAACGTTCAAACGAACTCAATCAGTACCCACAGGGACCACATCCCATCAACAGTCCCTAGCTAAAGGGAAAGGAGTTCTTCGAGGGGCCGCAGAGGTTCGCGAGGACGTGGAAGAGGTTCAAGCCGCCGTCGCGCAAGGGCGACACCTGTACTCGCACAAAAGAGTCATATGCCTAAATGGCGTACTACGAACTCACTTTTTCAGGGCCTGGACCATTATCGCCAGCTGCTAGCTCACTTCAGTACTGCCCTTAGCAGATTTTTCTTTGGGTTTTTAATGAGTGTTGCTTGCTTTCGCGGACCTTGTGGATATAAATTTAAACCCGAGCTCTGTTGACCGTCCAAAAAGCAATGAAGTTTCTGCTTGCGAAATTCAAGGCCTGCATTCCATCGCTAGGAATCGAAAACGGAACCGCTTGGCCTTTTTTAACTCCGATGACGGCCGAGAGCTCCGTCTATCTTCTACCCAACATGGATACAAGGAAAACAGGCCTGCAATGTACTTTTTTCTATGTGATACAAATACCACGGATGGTGGTTATAGGGGAAATCGTTCTATTTACCGGTGTGAGTTCTGCTGTATTCATTTATGTATGCGGGTTTGGACTGAATACAGGAAGAGTTCCTGGACTGTTTGGCCCCCTTCACGGTCTGTACAGTCGGGTGTGGTGCAGTCTAGCCGATCTGGTCGACCATACAATACACTGCATCAGGAAGGGGGAAGATGACGAGGACTGCGATTAAGAGGGGGAGGTCGGGCGCAGTGGAAACGAGCATCGCTCGAAACGAGTACGAAGAGCGTAACTTTAAAGGCATACAGACGTCATTACAGCTCCTCTAACACCAATAAATCAATTTATGATCATTTGAGTGCATATAAGCTGTTTTAGACCGTTCAGATAAGTTCCAGACGGCCTTACTGTGCCATTCTCTAGAAGCGAGATGAGTGGCTATTTCTGTTTCGCTTTCCCTCGGTCTGATAAAGTAAGTCTTGGGCTCCCCCATAGTCGAAGATTGTTGGATGGCGGCAAGCCTTTTCCGAGGTATGTCACGCCAAATTATATGAGCACTGTAGTGATCACATGGGAAAATACGAGGGATATGTCGATCTATCTATCCTAAATTTCCCCGACGCGCAGTTTTTACTCTATTCCCCATTCCTGTACGGCTTTCTGTTTTCGAAGGTTTGGACAGCCCCGCTGGCGCCTCTGCATCCCATTTGGGTGCACTTGCACCTTGTCGCATGACCCTTCCAGCTGGTCGGATTGACATTTGGCGTTTGACGCCACGCGAGAGGCGCTGCTTGAATATAGCAGCGATGATGATGACCCTGTGGTGGTTTTGCTACGAGGATGATAGGAGGAAGAGAATATGGAGAGGGAAGCCACTGCCGCAGCTTCGACTTCCTTCAGAGGCTCTGTGGTTTGCAGAGCGCTAAAAAAGAGCAGAAACTTTGAGCAGGGCGGGAAAAACATCTTGAAGGACTACTTAAATGACAACTGCACCTTGATGAGGTTGGTTTTCAGCGCAGATACTGAATGCCGCAAGCAGTCTTCAACCCAATGTACGAGAGCGTGGAGATGCGGCCGTTCTTCGTGCGAAAAACCTCGTTCCATGGGGTGAGCAATGCCAACATTTCAGCAATCGTACGCCAAAATGTACTGCTGGTTTGGTCTATACTAGAAATCGGATCGTTGCTGGAAAACAACCATGCCTCGGCTAGGTGCGCAGATTCCACCGAGGTCCAGGTTCGCCCTCTGCCAATGCCACAGCGGATTCGGCTCGCGCACAGACCGGAAATGCTTCGGAGAGTTGCAGTGAGGGGGTCGGGAGCGTGCAAGGCTTGCCGAGCCGTGAAGAGGTGTGTGCTCTAGACCGGTTGGGCAGGCATTTCGGTTTGCAGAAGGTGCACAAAAGGCGGGAAACAACGAAACCCTGGCTGCACAGACCTACACGCTGCACACGTTTGCTACATGTGCCACTCTATTCCCCAAATCTATCTGGCCAATAGGCCAAGCTTTCGATCTATCCTACCCCTCGATAGACCAAAAATCAATATATTCCCTATTCCATAGAAAAACAAACTAGCGTTGGGGAACCACTTTTTGATTCTATTCAAATCTAAATTCTATTGATTAAATAGACTTCCGCGTTGGAGATGCTCTAATTACGAAAAGTATTGAAACGGCCCTGACATCGTATAGTGAGTGCAGATCTGCAGAGGGACGTGCATTGTTGACGGGCCCGCGTAAGGGACGTGCTAGAGTACACCCTTCAATCGGCATATGCGAGTATACACGTTTACCCCGCAACTCACTAGTTTTGATATTATAGGAAAGCAGGGGAGTGGAGGCGATTTTGGGGTTTAGGGGACTAGGGGAATTAGTAGGCGGGCGTCGAAACTGAGTTACTTCGGTACGAACGAAATCTGGGTGGGCGAAGGGACTGGAGATACATACGTGGAATCCAGGTGTCGTGTATGAGATACGTCTAGTTTCTTACCGAGAGAGAGAGAGGTGACATTAATTCTGACTGCAGGCTATGCTTGTGTTGCACGACCTAGTCTGCTCTTCCGTGATTCTAGCTATCCTTACCTACCCTACGAGTCCTGTTATTCCTATTGCCGTTGCCGACCTGTTTCCTGGTGTATGTTCAACAGACAGAGTCTGTTGTCGTGCCCCTCTTCGTTCTCCTTGCGGCGTCAATGCCATTATCTCATCCGCAGCTTCTACCACTTCTTTCAGTTCCTACTCTGAGGCATTCTGAAATGCACTCTAATGCTGGCATATGCTGCACTCTACCTCGTGAATAAAACGGAATTTACGATCCTTGAAGAATCTTGGTGCAAATCAGAGACGTATTTCCTCACGGCCTTCCAGCCTTTTCTATGATAGCAGTCACGGATACAGTTACACGGGTCGGGGAAAGAACCAGTTGGAACAGTTGTCATACCACATAACATGTTTCCAGCGATGCGTTCCCTTGAAGGGCTTTTGTGTGTTGTCGCCCGGCCTGCGAGGGCAAGCCTGCCCGAGTAGTCGCTTATAGGCCCCGAGGCGAATCCGAGGGCATCAAAAAGTAGGTACTACGCCGATATTGCACGAGCACCGACAACGTGCTTGTCATCCGGCTGTTGTAATCAGAATTTAGTTCTAAAACCGTCTGCATATGATAAGAATAATGTCTGATTAACTGTGTAATGCAAACATAGTACATAGATAGACTTCAAGTTTCGCATGGTGCGCAACGTAAAATGTCATCATCGAGACATTCAGATTATGGAAACTGGGAAGCCATTATTTTAACAAGCTGGATGGTGAAGAAATTATGAGAAAGGATCGGAAAACAACAGCTTTTTATCCTCGTCACTAGAGTAGGGAATTATCGACAATGAACCAGACAAAAACGTTCCCGCCGGAGAAAAAGTACGACAATGAACCCCCATCCCTGGGATAGGGGGTTATTGTCGTAGCTTTTCTGGGATGGCATCCCACTTCGTTCGCAAGTACCGTACGCATATCCCATGCACGTACATGTGCACGCAGAGAATGTCTCATACTTCGGCTATTGTTTGAAACCCTACCTGCGCTGATGAATAGAATGAAAACCGTTGCTCCCGCCAGGGGCGTGACTGCTCACTCTGCGACTCGCCATTGATATTAGAGTTGAGGCTACATACAGTCTTCCACAGGCGGGATGCTCCTGCAGGTATGAGCTCCTCCAATTCCTGTGTTCACCACAATAAAAGAACGAAACCCTACTATGCCTTCCTTCTCGAATTTAAAACTTAGAAGGTTTCTACTTTCGATAGAATACATTTTTCTGCTCAGGGTTACAACCTAATACTTTCTACACGTCCACTGGGTATACTGAAAGCTCTATGACGGTTAGATCTTATACTTTTCATAGGCAATAGACCGAAACTCACCCTAACCGAGCAAACGCGGCTGCAGGATTGACCAGCTTCGACCGACCCCGGAAACTATATATAAGAAGTAGAATTTCCGACAACGCCTTCTTGGAACGACTCCTGTTGTACGAATGTCTGGGAGAATTATTAGTACACAGTACTGTATGCTCTAATACAGTATATGATATAATACGGTATATGTATGATACTGTGTATCACGGTGGCAGATGTGCTCCACTGGGCTACCAGGAAATGACCAGTCTGGTGCTGGTTCAGTTGGGTAGCACAACGTTCCTGACCTCTTCGTATGCTCTACTAGAGTAAAAATTTGCTTGCAGATTTCGAAACGGAATTGGCCACCCCTATGTTTCGTGTCGAAACTGTCAGAGCTACTACAGTAATTATATACTTGTTATTACGTGTACCTTCCGAATTGAACTATCAGCTACAGTAATAGGTACCGAAAGGCACGTCCTAATATGGGCCTACACTCATCCAAATTTAGAACAGGCCTAAATGGATTACACTATTGATTGCAGTGTTCTGTGGTACAGTAGGATCATACACACGGCACAGTTACGTCTTCCAGTTCACACAGATCATCTTCGCGAACCGCTGTGTTTTCCTGCGTCTCGCATATTTGCACTGTGTTGGCGCTGAAACGCTCACCTTTGCACAGAATGGGATATTGTTGGAGTTGCCGCAGAAGGAAAGCGCCCGATACTGTACCATAGTTGGGAGGATATTATGTAGTTGACGTAAAACAAATAGGAATAGGTACATAATACATATAACACTTTCAATGGTTGTATTGCTATTCACTTACGTATCAAGTAGTGTGGAACTGTATCTCAGTATTACTGAATGATAGTAGAGAAATTATCACATTGGTCCGGGAGAGTACGATTCCTTATGGAAGCTACTCAAGATGCCTTATGGTATTGTTGAAGCAGGAGTCCAGTGGCAGCTTGTCGCTGAAAGCTGGCTATTACAACGCATGAAATTCGAAAGAATACCTGGCCTTTCAATCTTCTTGAGGCATGACGATACAGGCAAGATTTCTACTGTGGCAGTCAAGGTTATCGGCGATTTTCTGGTTGCCGGCAATATCAGTGATATCAACAGTTTCGTGGAGAAGGCGAAGCAACAGTTCGAGATCGGATGTACAGTTATTGATTAAAATATTAAGTATAACGGTACAGAGATTTTACGAAACCACCGTGGTACAGTGCAGATGTCTATGAGGGAGTAGTGTACAAGAATTTCCTTGATTGATCTTGGATGCACTCGCAGCAAGCAAGGAGAGAGCCCTGCAACGATAGATGGCTTCAAGCACTACGTAGACCTCGCTGGAGCACTAAACTTTCTTGGTAAAGGAGTTCTACATCATGCATCTTATGTAAAAAGTAACACGTTGCATAAGCCTGGAAATTTAAAAATTTCCGGGATCATTGAGGCAAATGCTCTGATCAAAGAAATTGCGAAGTTATCAGCTGTTCTCACCTGCACAGCACCGGATCAGAAGGGTACAGTACGGCGAGACCCATTCGTTTCTGCATTTTCAGATGCTTCTTTCAATATTTCCTCAAAGCAGTCCTACGGTCAGACTGGCATTTTCAGTGGTCTGGCTATACTGCAAGGAAATGGAATTTTGCTACAACCTCGTGTACCGCAAGGAAAGGGAATATTGTTACACTCTCTTGAATGGAGTTCAAGAAAACAGTGGAGAGCCACTTACCATTCATTCGGTGCAGAGCCCCTGGCCTGTGGATCGGCTGATGACTGCACTTTCTTCTTGTGTCAAGGTGTTCGTATCATCTTGGAAAACCCCAAGGTTGGATCGCTTCTACACATTGACTCTAGAGGTCTCTTCGATACTTTCACGAAACCACATGAGGTGAAAGATTATGGGATGCATCAGACCGTGCAACGAAATCGAGATAGCTTCGAGAGCATCGATTCAAAGTCTTAAGGTGGATCAAAGGTTCAACGAGCATTTCAGAGGCCCTCAACAAAAGGGGCGTTGTACAATATCGTCTATTGCATGATATATGTAAAGATGGGACGTTGCATGTGGATATTGATCAAGGGTCTCGACTCAAAGGGGATTCATGGTGCTAGTAAGTGTCAGGTTGACACTTTTCACCATTTGTTATACTAACCACTCTCTGGAGGCCAAGTGAGGTTAGAGGTGTCCCTAGTCTTCCGGTAGACTGAACCGTTGGAAGAGAAACTCCTCCAGATGGAGTCGTCACAGGCCACGTGATGAACAATCGGGTGTGCTGGGAGACCAGAGATCCCACGCCCTACGTTGATCGGGATCTCGCAGCTGGTGCGGGAGCTGATCTACAGTATCAAGGGATATCCCACCTGTCGAATCAGGCAGGTAGACTTAGAGTAATCGAATGTCCGCAGAATCCTCTCTGAGGAAAGGAGGGTAAAACCAGGAGGGATGATATGACTCTCACGCAGAGAGAGCCGTAGAGTGGGGTTTGGGGGCC
>JAUBNZ010000585.1:0-16058 GCA_032355485.1 Bonnemaisonia californica
GGTCTTTTTTGATCCTTTCTAGTACTTCATCTCTGTTGATGGGTATGGTATGGTCACATAACTTCCCCACCATGTAGGGTCCGTGTGTAATGGGACCCAGTTTGGACTTGGGTTTCTAGGGCGTGTCAAGGTAGACGTAATCACCAATGGTGAGTTGCCTTTTGCTTTCGCGGACACGCCAATCGAAATCCCGTTTGTATCAGGCCTGCGACTTTAGTAGTCGATTCTGTGTCTGTCCAATGGACGCGGACAGCCGAGATAAGAATTCTTTCTTTGTCTCGGCCGTAGGCTGGGGCCTCCTCCTAATGGAGTGATGAAGGGAGAACTGGGGGGGCCTGGCGACTGAGGATCAAGTCGAAGGGAGTGGTCAGTGTGGACATATGGATACGCGTGTTGTAGGCATACGATAATGCACCAGAATATCTGTCCCAATCTGTCTGAATTTCATTGAAATAGTTCCTTGCCATTGAGAGGAACTTCCTACTGAACCTCTCTACCTGCCCATTGGTATGAGGGTGATACGTGGAGCTGAAGATGTTGCGTGTCCCGAGTTCCAGGCACACAGACTGGAACAGCCGGGATGCGAATTGCGGTCCGTTGTCGGACAAGAGCTTCCTTGGTGGACCATACTTGAATACCCAGTGGGAACAGAATACCAGCGCCACTTGATAGGCGGTGATGGTCCTCAGTGGAACAAGTTGATTCAACTTCGAGAAGCGACACGAAATCACCAACAGGTGTCTCTTCCCACTGTCCGATTTGGGTAGTGCACCAAGTAGGTCTATAGCCACTTCTTCTAGTGGCTTCATCGCAGGAAATAGAAAGAGTTTATTCGTCCTCTTGCTGAGGCGCTGGCGATTCTTCGCACAGTTCCCGCAATCTCGGACCGTGGCTACGATTTCCGCGGCCATCTGAGGCCAGTAATATGTACGCCTCATGGTGTCGTACATGAGGATCTGACCTGAGTGTCCAGTGAAGACACTTCGGTGACACATAGTCAGCAATCGCGGTTTCAGAGACCTGGGAACTACGATCTTTTGGGCTCCATCTAGGAGTGCGCGTCGACGAAAGAGTCCGTCCTCGTCTTCACTGAAGGCAGAGTCTGTTTTCTCTGACTGACGACTGATTATGCGATTACAGAAATCGTCGTTTAGTTGCTCCTCCAACCACTCCGACAGCTGTATTGCTTCGAACGTGGAGAAGAGTGGGGTCGTGAGAATCACTGATTCTCCTTTGGAAAGTTCCTCTTCACCTAAGTGGCGAGCCCTATATGGGTCAAAGAAGTCGACTTCCAAATCATCGTCTTGTCGAGACTCGTCTTCCCCCATGGAAGAGCCACGTTACGTCTGACAGGGTATCTCATCCTCCAAAGGAGAAGTGTCTAACCCTTTAGTAGGGATGCGGGACTGAGCATCTGGAACCTGATGGACTCGACCTGGACGCTAGACTATGACGTAGCCGTACTCCCACAATCTTAGTCTCCATCTGGCTAATCTTCCTGACAGGTCTTTGACATTCATCAGCAACCGTAAGATGATATTGTGATCACTTCGGAGTGTGAACTTTGTCCGTTCTACGTAAGTTCGTAGCTTAGCGCCCGATCATAGCACTGCGAGGCTTTCCTTTTTTGTCGCAGAGTACGAAACATCAGCTGGTTTTAAGGAACGCGACCAATATCCCACTGGGAGTAATTCGCCATCCTCCTGTTTTTGAAGAAGGAAGCAACCTAACTGGTAGTCCGAGGCATCCGTGTCGAGCGTATACGGCTTTCCCAATCTAGGGAGTGCGAGTACCGGGGGTTCCAGGAACACGTCCTTCAGGGCTCCAAACGACACCTTCTGCTGCTCCGTTGGAGGATCGCTTCCTAAGTTGTAGATGTCTCCTTCTTGATGTTGTTCAGTGGCCGTGCTTTCTTGGCTAAGTCCTTCACAAACCGTCGCAAGACGTTGGCGCTTCCAAGAAAGGAAAGAAGTTGGGTCGGCGTCTGGGGGAACTCAGCCTCTCGAATGGCCTTCGTGCTCTCTTGAGCTATGGGCAGTTTCCCGGGAGGATAACATGACCTAGGTAGTCAACTTCCTTTTGGAAGAACTTAAACTTCTTTAACTTGAGAGTGACGCCCTCCTGCCGAAGCAGCGTGAGGATCCGATCAACATGATGGATGTGTTCTTCCGCTGAGCGCGAGAACACTATCACATTATCAAGATAGAAGAGGCATGACTGCCATCGGACTCCAGAAAGGATCATGTCGAGCGCTCGCTGGAACGTTGCGGGCGCTTTCTTCAGCCCAAAAGGGAGTCGGGTGAACCTGTAGGTTCCCAAGTGAGACTTAAATGTCATCTCATCCTTATCTTACTCCGCGACTGGAAGCTGACAATAGCCCGAGTTGCAATCAAAGGTGGTGAAGATGTGTGCATCGCCTAGCGAGTCAATGCAATCATCACTTGTAGGAAGAGGGTACGCATCAGCGATCGTTTAGTCGTTCAACTTGCGGTAGTCGATGCATAACCGCAACTGTCGATCCTTCTTGAGTACTAGGACTACGGGACTTGCCCAATCGCTTGTGGCTGGCTCGATGACACCTTTGTCCAACATGGAGTGGATCTCCTTTGCTGCCGCTTGTCTGCGGAGCGGCCCCATCCGATAGGGGACTTGTCGACAAGGGCCCTTACTTGGGTCCGTTTCTATGCGGTAGGCAGTAACTTTGATGTCCCCGAGGGACCCATCCCACATGTTCTCATGTTTCTCCAACATGGACTCGACTTCGGTCCTCATCTTTTCTTCCAAGTGCTCTATGTTGAGCGCCTCTTTCCAACCTGTATTCTTTGTTTCTTCTCTTGGTTCCACTCTAACAGCGCTAGCGAGTTTAGGTCCTTCCTGTACTGGAGTCGTTGCTTCCCCCACGGTTGTTCGCTCCTCTTGTGGCGTTTCCCCTTCTTGGGTCGGCACGAATAATTGGGCCTCCCTTCTTGAGCTCACGGACTGTTCGCGCACCTCCTCCTCGAGCTTTCGATTG
Source organism: Bonnemaisonia californica (assembly GCA_032355485.1). Taxonomy (NCBI): domain Eukaryota; phylum Rhodophyta; class Florideophyceae; order Bonnemaisoniales; family Bonnemaisoniaceae; genus Bonnemaisonia; species Bonnemaisonia californica. The sequence goes on from JAUBNZ010000585.1 coordinate 3,014, forward strand.
GCCTCTCTCTTAGTGGGACTTCCGCCTGTGGGATCGAAGGATGTTACGACTGCGAGCCGGCTGCGCTGCACGTACCCGAAGATCGTACCTCTTGGTAGATGGCTCGGCTTGGTGCCGAAGTTCGCCAAGAGTACTGTGAATTCCTTACGTGGAATAGTTTCGCTGACGCCATTGGCGAGTCTTACACGACGCCTGTCATAAAGACGGATCTTTGGCTCGAGGTAACACAAGCCTCCTCCGTCACTAGAGACGGGGGCGGTGCTCTGCATGTTGGCAGGTATTTTCACGCCTTTGACAGGCGTATTACGTGTGCTGCGTGGTCAACCTCAACTAGAGGTGTCTTCCGTTGTTCGGAAGGTCGTGTGTTTTCTCGTTCGACGCGGCCCTGTCCCTGCCCTTCCCTAGGGGAGTAAGTGGACTGGATCGCTAGGGTACTTCCCTCGCTGAACTCAATCATCTGATCCATTGGATAGATTCCTCGCTCAGAGCGATTAAGGTAACCCGTGCCGATAATGGCCGGGACGGCAAGGTTGGGGGCTACAAAGAATCGAACACGAACGGACTTACCTCCCAATCTTACTCTCAATCTAATCATCTCTGTGATGAGGAGAGTCTTACTGTTCGCGTCCGCTAACCCTGGATCCTCAAGGAGAGGAACCTTGTACCTTCTCCAACCAGGCGGTAGCTCGGAAGGGTTGATGATCGCAGGACCACAACCCGTATCCACCTCTATGCGAAGGGCTTCATGTCTTTTGCTTGAAAAGCCGAGCGATCAGATGAAGGATTAAGACGTACCTTTCAGTACAAATAAGACCTTCTTTCGGGACTTCCCTATTCCTCTGGAGTTTACTGACTTGGATTCCTTCGAAGGTTGGCTAAATTCTACATTCTCAGCTGTAGAGATGAACTTCCCTCCCTCTTCGGGACGAGTTTCCTCTTGGTTGAGGGTAACCAAGTTGTCCTGACGGGACACCTCTTAGGATGGTGGCATCACTGCATCCCCCGTTGTCAGTTTCCCGACGTTGAGTTGGAAGAGGAAGATGTGGGATCTCCCTCAACGGCCATCAAATTGGCCGTCTCCTCCCTATAATGGGGATCGCTCTCCCACTCTTGTGGGGGCTCTTTCGGATCTGCCACGAAACCAACCACCTCACTGGTAGGAGTTTCCCTTTCAGGTCTCTTTAGTACACTTGGTAGACCGCCGCCTCTTCCGTTCCTGCCCAAACCGCCTCGCTGGAGTCCCCCTCTTGGAGTATTTTTGTACAACAAGCGCGTCTGTTAGCGATACAGGACCTGCTCTGGTCTCTGCTGGTACAAATAATTCATGTACCCGAAGAAAAACCTCACTGTAGAGGGTAAATAAGGGCATTTTTATAACAATTGCCCCTCCTTCTGACACCCGAGTCACGTCCAAGTGACAGGACGTGTCGGGGACATCTTTCCGCCTAAGGCCTTCTGTTTTAGGGACAGCGTGGGGATTGGGTCGGCTGCCGTGGCACCCAACGTCTCTTGGGTAGAGCTTCCACTACCCACAGAGGGTGTGCAACCATCTTCAGGTGAGGTCCCGTCGAGCAAGAGAACCCTACTCATAGGTTCCCGATGCGGGACCGAGGCCATGATATCCGACAATGTGTCTGACTAGCGCCCCTAGTCCTGGGGTCTTGACACAGCATGGCTTTCTTATTGCGAGCGAGTTCCCTTGCTGCCAACGACTTGGGCCCATCTTTGCCTCTGGCGGCACGGAACGCATCTCCATGGGCCTGCGCAATGCGCTTCACCGTGACTACGTCCTTCTATTCGGATCTGGAGAATCTCACGCTAATAGTGGCTCGGATTGCTTTGCCGAGTCCCTTGATATAATAATTTACCAAGTCGCGTTCAGTGAACACGGTGGCACACTGGAGTGCCAAGCCTTGGAGGCGATCCTCGAAGGTAGACTCATCCTCCGTTGGTTGTTGTTGGATCCTTGTGACCTCATCATAAGCGGATGAAAGGTCTTCGTCCGTAGCATAATGGGTAAGGAGGGTGCAGTACAAATTCTAAATGCAACCTGCAGTGGCCGAGCCTCATTGGCTGTGCGCTCATAATTACCGTTAGGTAAATTCCAAACCTTAGTGGTTCGTTTAATCAAATTTCAAACCTCAGTGGTTTGCATTACCATCAACAATTAGATGTACGGAATCGTTGTCAAACCTGACACGGGGGTATCTTTCAGTAAAGCAAGGCCCCACCGACCCAATTCAAGTCTAATTCGTATCACACTACCCTGAGTGCAACACACCGTTATAGGTGTAAGCGCCATTGGCATCCCACCAACTAGGTGTAAGGACCGGAATAACCCCCAGGTTACCCCCCTCTTCCACTGGAAGAAGATACAGCAAGTGACAGCTGTCCTTAAGGGTGGCGGTTTCAGCCACCAGATATGGATATGTGGCCATACGGTGGGCGCTTGAGGTATCCTAAATATTGGATATATTTACGTAGATCAGCTTCGAGTACGTCAAATAAATAAGGGAGCTCTGAATAGCAGTGCGATCCCTGAAGGGTACCGACAAGTACCCTCAACTTGCCTTTTTCTAAGAGAGCTGCTATCTTCTAGCGAAACCTCCAGTGGAGGAAGCTGCTCGTGCATCGCTCCGCGTCCTCCCACTCTAGTGACGGAACGGACGGCGTTAGCCAGCAGGAACTACGTTGCTCGTCTGGTGCTCCGTCCCTCTAAAGTGAGGTGGTCTCCAACCTTGTTGGTTGTTCCTGAGTTCAGGGAGATCCCTCCAAGCCCTCCGGACCCGTCCGGTCAGACGGTCCATCCTCTAGACCACCACACGTCTCACTGGAGAGACAGTGCCAGCGCCCTCGTCGCGTTCGCCCTGGCCTAGGGACGCACTCGCTTAGGTTAGCCACGGAGCTCTATATCCCGTGACCACCTTTTATCCCCCAGACCCCATCACTAGGGGCTCTCTCTGCGTGACAGTCGTGCAATCCCACTAGGGTTTACCCTCCTCACGGTTGGAGAAGAGTCTTCGGAAATTCGACCACTCTAGGTCTACTGGATTGATTAGCCAGTTAGACGATCATTTGCTGTTGCAACTCAGCTCACCGCATAAGTTGGGAGGTCTCGCCAAACGCAGGCCGTGGGATCTCTGGTATCCCGAACACCGAGTGTTCCTCCGTCTGACAAGCTAGACACGACTCCATCTGGAGGAGTCGGTATCTCACCCCGACCGTCTACCGAAAGAATACGGAAGAGTGTAGCAGCCCGTGGCCTCCAGAGCGGGCTGAGTACTACAATCTTTCTTCGTACTTGTGGTTGTAGTATTACCCTCCCCTGGAGGACAGGAGGGTCTACTATTGTCCCTAGCCTTCCCCTAGGCGTTGTAAGTGGTAGAGTGACTCCTCCAGGTGGAGTCACGGGACGGTGAACAATCGTTTGTGTGTGGGAGCCAGAAACCTCTCTCCGTGCCTTTTCATAGGCTTCGAAGCCGGCGTGGCTCCTGAGCTTCACAGGAATAGAAGGTGGGTCTGCTGAGTTAGGTAAGACCACCCCAAGTCCGTAGTTCCGTTCTCTTCTCTCAGGTGAGAAGGGGAATAGCCTGAATGGTTACAGCTCTCTCACACACAAAGAGCCGAGAGATGGCTAAAAGGGGAGTTTGGGCTGGAGGTTACTCGGCGTTGAGCTGTCGGGTTGACCTGCTCCTTTTTCACTCTCAGGAGAGAGGAACGTGTGGGGAAGGAGCTCTAACTGCTCCCCCAAACGGAGGGGAGAGCCGGAAACCGTAGGAGGCGACTGGAATGATCCGCCTTTGGAGGCCGATCCGTGGGGTCAAGACATCCCCGTCGACACTTTATTCGCCTAGGGTTTTGGGGATACCTCACTGGAGAGGTATCTGAGGGTGTACTAGGGCCACCAGATAGTCGTTAACCTTGCGAGTTACGTAGAACCTCACGGCTAACGTGGTCTGTTTCGCCGCGATATGAGGAGATGGCAGACTCGCGCGACGCTAGCGACCTCAACATAAGAAGGAATTCTCTCGGGTTGAACTCTTTTTGGGAACATAAAATGTTAGGTTAGTCGTGGTTGGCCCTCTTTACTTTGAGGCGCAAAGCAAATCGGTGCCCTCTTTTTTATACGTCGTCGTCTTCCATTCTACGTAATTATAATAGTAAAATAGGATTCCTAGTAGTAACCACTTCCACCTATGAATGTGAGGTGGAATTCCTTAGTGTAAAGGAGGAATTTTAAGAATGTTTTACTGTAGCGGACCCCTCTGATATCTGGAAGCTTGGAACTCGGTAACCGTCCGCATAGGTGATCTATTTTGGGCATTACAGTGTCATTCTGGTATGGCACTAGGGAAGCGTAAACTACTGGAAGTGTCGGTCTTCATCAAAGGGCTAGTGTTAGTGCATTCACTGGAACAGTGCGATGTGGCCACGTGTGTTGGCTTGGCAACCACTCGGGAACTTACGGGAAAGTTCGAACTTAGAGGGGGTAAATTCAACGAATAATTTGAATGTAGGGGCCAAGTAGGTTTGGCCCTGAAGGGGGGTCAAATCCCATAGTACTACAGTTGTTATATCCGACAAAAACGCCGACGCGGAGGTCGCCGCAAAAGCGCTAGCAATGTGGATTGGTACTTTAAGCTATATGAAGTGGTAGGTAAGCGACCAAGGTAGCCATTTTAAGAACAGCCTCATCAAGTTGCTGACGAACGAGTTCCCCGTCTGGCACTGCTTCACAACATCGTATTCCCCGGGGGCAAATGCGTCTATCGAACGCGTATGTCGGGAAGTGACTCATGCTATCAAAGTTCTTCTGTCAGAATGATGGTTGGCGCAGAAGGACTGACCTGCTGTGTCGGAATGCGTGTGAAGCGTGTTAAACGAAGCACCGTTTAAGCAACTTGGGCCACTCTACAAAAAGGAACCATCTGTGTTCGGATCACCTCTGCAGGTCATTTTGGAACTGCAACCGACGCGCCCTCTACTTCGCGCCCTATCGCTAAAGGAGTACCGAGAAGTTCCAACGCTGTCAGAGCTGCGAACTCATCAGCTCATTGACATTTAAAGTAGAATTTCGCGGCACAAAACATTACTGGAGTCAAGCCAGTTGAATTTTGCAAATTTGACTTTGTCCTGGTCCGTCAAGGACACGATGAGGGGCACAAGATTTGGTTTCGCTGGAAGGGACCACATCGTGTGAAAAACGTTCTCCAGCCCCTCACCTACAAGTTCGAGGGTCTTATTGCTCTCCAGAAGATCGTGGCTCATGCCCAACGCCTGCTCTTGTACCGTGCTGATATGGACGGGCAACTCGTCGACCCGGCGTTGCTCTGGGCAGCCGAGCAATTGGAGAAGGCGTATCAAGATTTGCAGGAGATAACTGGTATTCGCAAAACCACCGATGGCGTCGATAAAAAGGTGCAGTTGGAGGGCCTGTCTGACCAAATCTACCGCACCTCAGAGCCATTGCTGCAGCTGCACGAGGATATGCCAAACCTCCTCACCGCCTTCCTCACCTCAACCGAGCAGAAAATACTCAATGATCAAACAATCCCGCTCACCTGCTTACTATTTCATGCAGCAGTATAACTCCCAGCGCGTGACTTGTACTCGCAATCATACTCGATTCGAGAGCACCATTCATCACATGAGTGATGTAACGCTTAATTTCAGCCCTCCGCGCAGCATTGCTTCTTCCTGCGCTCCAGGCCGACCAAAACGCGTTGGCTCCACCGCCTAATGGTTGGCGGTGATTCTGTTTTCCTATCGCAGATTGGCCGCTTTGGGATTGGCGCTGAAGCGGCAGTCATTTGGGATCCCACGCCGGAGCGGGTGCGCCCCAAATTAATCTTGACATACAATCTGCCAGGGTCACGCGCGGGAAACGCTCGAGCGATGCCCTCAGAATTATGGTGCCGAAGCGGCCACTTAAAATAAAGGGACTACTCTCGAGGAACCATCTCTTCGCAGAGCAGCTTGCCCGTTACATCGTCTTTTTCGCCGCGCAGTCGTCCGCAGTTCGTCGTACCGCGAAGTTGAACCAGAAATATTTGAAGATGGAACTTAAATCCCGGAAAACGAGACTATGGGTATTATCGTGAATCACATCGATTAACTGTGCGGTAAGCATCAGATCATGAAATCTTCGTTGCACTCACCTCAAATAGTTCCCTTAAAATTGGTACGGCTTGTGACAAATCCGATGATCAGTAATGGAATTCCTTCTGTGGGCGCGTACGAAACAATGAACCGCATAAAGGGAATTAACTCCTTTAATGTCCTGCGTATTCATCTCTTGTCAGACAATGTTCGTAATAGACTATAAAAGGTCTATTTAGTGCTCCATTTGGAGTTAATATGGATGCAAAAGCTCATTCGATTAATCTCTAGCATTTAGACTGATGTACTGGTTCCGTGGTGGTTTGAGGTGACGAAGGGATCTGCTCCACAGTTTATTTGTGTGGAGGAGTTATTGGAGGTACAGACTCATATCTATTTACCTCCATGGGATCGGGAGACCCGTTTGATCATCTTCGCTTTCCATTTGTGGATCACCAGGCGGTGTGTGAGCAAAGCTTAACTTCTCCCGGTATCGATGTGGCCGTCTCGGTTATGATAATCGCCCTTGGCTTCTCTTCGACATGCAATATCATAATTCGAGCCATTGTCTACAATCGCAGCCGCGTGAAAACCCACAAGCATGCGAGTACGGTTTTGGGTTTTCACTGCCCTCTTCCAATCTCTTTATGATTATGGGTGTCGTTGAGTCTGGGTATGCTCTCGCACCCTTCTATAGAATTCGGAATCAAACAAGTATCGAAATATTAAACCCAGTTACTGCAAAACAAGTATGTGAGAAATTAGAGAAACTACGCATACTGATGTACGTGTCACTATATGCCGCATCAGCAAGATACGGTAAGAATAAATTAGCGAAACCTACACTAAAACGTCCGTTGAAGGAATTGATGTATGCCATAAAGTATCTTTTCAGTTAAAGTTTAGATGGCAAATCCCTCTCCAGCCAGCGATGTATTCGCCAAAAACCCATCAGCATTCCCTCAGCAACATACTGTGCTGTTAACTATCCTTATAGACTTGGCTCCGTGAACAGCATGACGTAGTCGTCTGCAGTTCCGAATGAACTTCTCTAACCCAGCGGTGTCATCTTATCGTTTTTCCTCCCCCATTGTCGCAGCACTTGCCAATGCCGTGCGGAAAGGGTCCTGAACGCCACTTCCTCGCAACCGCCAAACGACCTTCCGCCTTCGGTAATCCCCTCTACTGCGACCCAGTCCAGTGCTCCATCTGGTCTTGTATCTGCTGGTGTTACCACCAAGCCGCTGCATCAAGTGCTCCGAAGAGCTGATAAAGCCAAATTTGTTAAATGGATGATGTCAGAAGCAATCGCTCAAGGCCCGAAACACATTGTTTCGAAGACTTTACGGCATTTCTCCCTGCTCTTTCGAGGAATTAAAAATGCCAATCTCATCAAAGCAAGCCGCATTTGGAAGAAAAGGGAGCAGTTTTGCGATGGATATTGTAACGTCATCACGCGTGGAACTGGGTCTTCATTGACTAAAGTTTGCCTTTCGGTGTTCAAGAGGATGTAAGTGAAAGCGCAACTTGGACGCGATAGGAGAAGGGCCGAATGGATTATTGACCTTCATAGAGCTTTCCTGTCCAAATTTGAGAGGCTCCGCTGACTGGGTTTAAGCTTAACAAGATCAGGGCTTTAGCTTTATAAATTATTGATCACAGTGAGAGTGATGGGTATAGCGTCCACCATGTCGATGATTCTTATGGCAAACGGATTCGCCATATGATCACTGCCAGATGGATTCAGTCATTCATGAAGCGCTTTCTAATTGTGGGAACGGCTTACACTGGAAAGTTGCTTACTTCCCCATAAAAGGAATTATTAATTGAGAAGTAGTATGCATATCATTTAGGTACGTTGTCACGTGCCTTTCACATGGGAGATATCGGGAAAGATAACATGGAAAACTCCAATGAAACTCATTTTGTCATAAAGTTCTACCTTCCGTGGCACTCAGGATTCCGCCTATGGCATTTCGTATACGAGTGGGCCGAAAGGATGGATGGATACCACTGTGATGCCGTGGTGGTCGGGTGAAGAAAGGGCATTTAGAAAACTGCCTCATGGTCGAACGCGCATACTGTATTTTTACATTTTCAGTGGTCATAATGAAACAACGGAAATTCTGTCAGCCTGCGGTCGTGTTAACACGAAGGTCAGGTATTTTCCAAAGAACGCCACCCGTCTAATTCTGCACGCCAATTCTTTCATTATTCAGAAGATTAAGGGCGCATGGACAACTCGGCGGGAGGAACACAAGATGAGACTAATTCAGAGTAATCAATGGACAGATGGGTCAGGAAACTTGAGGAACTCTGAAAAAGCTTCCTTTAGAAGCTCCCTGTTGCTGCCTTGCGAGACGTAAATAGGCATCGAGACGAGGATGGTCTAGGGTACGCTCGAAAGGCCATGATCCGCACAGGAATGGCCTTGAACGTCAACGGTCAGTAGGAGGAATGCCAATTGTTTCCCAAGTTATAGGAAATTATTAAGACACATCGTGCTTACTTCAATGGGGAGCCTTTTACTGAAGATATTCTCTCAACGGCAGCTCACGAGTATAAATAACTCTCAGTGCTATTCTCAGTATAAAATTACTAGCGTATATTAATTGGGTGAATTACACACCTACAGTAATATGCTCCGCCCCGAAATAGTGAAACAACGATAATTATTGAAGCCTACACTAATTACTGTGACTCAAAGCTCAGGAACCATCATTGTGATAGTGTGGGCGTCCCTTTTTCCAGTAACTGGGTGTACAGCACAGTAGAGGATATAAGGAATCGCGAATATCATAACGATAGTTTCGATTGCATGAACTTAACGGTTATAATCTCACCAAATTTAAGACACATAAGAGAACTCTCCATTTTTTCATTTACACAAATGGAATTGATAGCAGTTTATTAGTATTACCCTAGCAGGCAGAAACCAGTGGGAAACCTTTTAGACCATGCATGCCCGACGAACTCAGCATTCCCGAAGCGACATGAGGCAGACGGACTATGGCGTTGGGGTTCCCCGTCGTCGTCTATCCAAAGCTCGATTCCTGTTCCGCGTTTACCGCACTACGAAAAATCCCTTTAAGGATATGTACTCAAAGTCGATTATGATATGTCGGTCTAACTCACAATTGCGACAACAGATATTTTTCAACTTCTCCCTATTCCTTTTAACCTGAAAACACGCAGTTATGAGACCTGCTTGGCGAACTTCGGGTTCTTGCGTACCGAAATACCTCTCATTGCAGAGATAATAGGTTCATCCCAGCCTCTAGGATGGACTGCGGGTAGGACGAATCTAAATTTCTATCGATGCACTCCTATACAAACAACGTACATTGTATTCTGTAGACTCCCCAGCCCCTGGAGGTTTGGTCGATATCGAACAGAGTATGGGAATGCATTCCTCCGGTACGACAGAGGTTTTTAGGGGTCGTGAAAAAGCTTTATGAGGATAAATTCCTTTTGGTAACTACCTTTACATCCAATAGGATGGCAGAAAGTGCCGTATCATATGCAAAAGCTGTGATGGAAGAAGGAGCGCCTCTTTCAAAATGTGTAAGTTTTATTGACTGAACAAAAATAGAGATTTCCAGGCCGAGAGGTCACTCGTTGCTACAGAGGAGCGCCTATTCTGGCCATAAGAGATTCCACTTCCTTATCTACCAGAGCATGGGGTCACCGGATGGCCTAATATTTCACATGTATGGACCAGAGGCTGGAAGAAAACATGAAACCACTCTCCATAGATTAGCAGCTATGGACAACATACTGTACTAAAGTCTACTTGTCGAAGAAACACAACAATTCACTTATGGAGATGCTGCTTTCATAATGCTTCCAAGGCACCAAGCTGCCTATCTCCGTCTATCAGCACATTCCGCGCAGTTAGAATACAATAGGCAGCTGAGTAGATTCCATGAGACCGTAGACTTGAGTTATAGGGAGCTTATGGATTCGTGGAAGTCTTACGACTTCAAGACCAATCCAAAGTTACAACAAGCCCCACAGTCCAAGCTATATACTTGCGCTGCCCTCTTCAGGGAATTCAAGAAATGAATGGACACAGAGAGCAGGTAGCAGCTCTGTTAAGCGTCAGGCGCCCTCTCTCCAGATACCTCCACCTCGTCTGATTGCATAACAGGTAACGAAGCTCCACAAAAGAGGGTTCCGGTGTGAACCCCGGCTTTGGAGACCGTGAGGCCGTCTCACGAAGATTAGCTACACCCAGTTACATCATTTAGTCTCCCCTAGACTATTTCGGAGCATGGGTTCCGTCAACAGGTCACAATAATTAGTGGAGGGGGCACTACTACCGTACGGAGACTAATAAAGTGCAAACTGGAATTGGTGTCACGAACACACTATTGTTTTGCACGCTTTTGGTGTCACTAAAATTAGTTTACTCGGTTGCGGCATAGCCTTGCTGGGGATCAACAGGCTTCCCGTCAAAATTCTGACGGTGAGTGCGGATGATAGACTGCAGATTGGGAGTTAACTGCAGCTCTTCCCAAATACCGTTGGTATTTAACGCTAAACCGCACATGATCATCCCTTTACGGGTGTAAGATATGCCATGTTCATGGCGCTGCCTGTAGACGCGATCTGTGGCGTTCTTGGCCAACTGCAGATAGAAACGTTTCCCTGGGTTTCTGATGCGTCCTGACCCGTCCGTCCACTGGTTTCGCAATACTTGTTCCATTTTTTAATCCTCCAGAGTGCTTTCCATTCCACCTTGATTTTCTGGATAACGAACGAATCACACGTCTGTAGCAGGTGTGTTGTATTGGGAGGGAAATACTGAAGCGTTGTATTGACCTCTTGCAAAGCTTGTAACTGTCCGTCTCTGGAATTATGGGAACTGCAATTGTCTAAAAACAGAACACGCTTTCTGCCATGCGGCAGCTTCCACATTACTTTCCTCTCCCGCAGCCATTGTGGAAGTACGGTAGTGTCAATCCACCCTTTCGGCCCTGTGCCATACCCTACTCCATCAACATCGTCTGGTGTTCCCGAATGGGGTAGTTCCTCTCCTTGTTTTTGAAGGCGATAAAAGGAGGCTCAATTTTCGCATCTCGAACCCCACTCAAACGCATGAGCATATTCATCCCCTCGCCCCCTGAAACTACATCTGCATACTCGACTTCCTCATCGCCTTCGAAGCCTATTGTCGTACCGTCGTCCGTATCAAAGACAAAATGTGTCTCATCCGCGTTCTCGACGTCATTTTCGTCCAGTTTTCCTGATCTAAACAACCTCTCAATTGCTCCCAAGTGATACGCTATCTCCTTTTCCAACTGAAGTTCTTTTGCAGGGGACAGCTTCTTTTTTCCTCATTGCGATCAGCTGACATGCGAGAGTGCTCCGCGAATGCCTGAACGAAGCGGGGATTAACTAATTTCAGGAGCGGTTTGCTACTGGAGACGTCGACCATGTTGGAAGAGTATTCGTCCGTCTCCGATTGTTGCAAGATATACTGGCAAAGGGATCGTTAGTCTCGATAATTGAACTTGACTCCAAGTTTTCGTAGACGGTCGAACTGGGAACGCCAGTCTCGAAAGAGGGCTTGTTTCCAAGACCGAAGCTTGGGACCACGTCCACGGACTACTTTCATGTAGATATGTTCGTAGACGAAGGCAGTGTTACGGCAAATAATGCGACCATGACGGGAAAGGCGGTCCGAATCCTTGCTCTCTATGGTCATATATTTCGTTTTTTCTTTCCTAATACGCATTGCCCTGTGCAGGTGGGCGTTAAGCTTTGCGCGGAAAAGGTCAGGGAACTCCCTCACGGTCCGGCTTGCAATGTGTTTTGCACCATGTAGGGATGACATCACAGTTTGAACCGTCCATTTGCAGATCTTAATGCGCTGTGAGATCGCCAGAACATGCTGTAGCGATCGCTTGCCACCTTTCAATTTCACCGGTGCGTTGTGTGGATCCCCCTGCTGTGCTTCTTCTGAGATGCGGTTAACTGCGGCGGTGGGATTTTTATTGTTGTGAATCGGAGGAGCTACACCAATCATCTCTGTGCCCTGTTGCATGATCCGGAGTGCGGCGCCACGTTGGAATGCTGCCAGTACAGGCGATCCGTTTATCCGTTGAATACCATAGGTGGGAGAGGTCAAGTGAAATTATTAGAGTTCTGTGAAAGGGATTTGAGAATGGTTGGCGCCTTAGAAGAATTTCTGGGTGGTGGAAAGTTGCTGTACTAGGGATGGGTCGTTTGAATTCTAAGGTCATGGCTTCTGCACACTGACCCTTCCTTTGATCATGGTCAGCGGAAGGGTCAGTCGAATGATCAGATCAGGCATTTCTCTGCTCTCTACTCTGAAGGATCCTACATGGCGCTGTCAGCGGACAAACTTTTACACAAACTATTGCAGGTGTACACTAGTAATAATGTTTGTGACATTAATTGGTTTTTCGTCTTCTCGGGACTCACAACAAATAGTGTCACACACTCTATTGCCGTAGGGACACTAATAATGTGCTGAGACAAAATTATGTAACCGGGTGTAGATGTGCTTTCAACTGCTCTCCGCACTTTGTTATTGGAATTCTGTAGTTTTATACTGTATGTAATCTTGTAATTGTATCTTCTTTACAAGAGCTCCCAAAGTTCCATTCATGGATTTCCGTTCAAGAATCGCTGCCATCCACTCATTATACATGAAAATTTTAATTTCCTTAAAATGGACAGGGAGCTGCCGTAATATACAAAAAAGGTCTTTCGGGTAATTGTAGTATTTAAAGAAAGCGCCTTGGCACCATCTGGATACTGAGACTCTAGTATCCAGTAGCGGTGAGGCTGGAGAGCGAATAATTTCCAGTCGTTTCCGGGCTGGGAAGTAGTGAGGCTGCTTCTCGTCACTCTGGCTCGCCCGCGAGGGTGAGTCACGGTGCTCGAGGTGGATCCCACTCGACCATGGCCGGCAACG
>JAUBNZ010000586.1:0-16055 GCA_032355485.1 Bonnemaisonia californica
GGCCACCGGGCGGTACAATAGGCACATTTTAGCTTAGTTACTTTACTGTAAGTATAGGGGTGAACTTCTAGTATTTATGGATTAGCTAACTAGCTATCCTAACCACTGAAGAGATACGTAGACCTCCCCCTTTGAATTTACAACTCGATTGTGGAACCGGACCCGCAGCGGCCTTCCCAACCACCCTTCCGTTGCGGGAAGGGCGTTGACAAGCTTAGTTATGGGATCATGCGACGTCTGGCTCGCGGTCTTCGCCCCATCGCGCCAACCTGCATTTCCCACCATAAGAGAACTGGTACATTGGTAGCTTGACCTGCGCACCCCCCTTGCCCAGTTGCCCACGACACCGCCTTGCTTACCGTTCCCCAAGGAGGAGCGGTACGACAGCTCCCAGTGGCTTTTTCCCCGAGTCCCCGCCCACGAACACTGCTGTTCGTGGCTCGGAAGACCCATCTTACCCTACTTTTCCTTCGCAGGAAAAGTAGGGGATAGAGAGGCCAGAGCTAAAACCCTGGGTCTTCCCATCGCCTGCTCACTGACGAGAGCCCTCCCGCATACCCCTCACCCCAAGAATTTCCCAGCCCTGGAAGCGAAGGAAATACAACGTCTACCGCCCCACCGCTACCGGGAACTAGGGACTCTAGTATCCGGAGGGTGTCGAGGCACGTTCTGTAAACACTGCACCAAGCCCACATCGGCTACGACGCAAAATTTCCTGAGCCGGTAGCCCTCTGCGATCCCCCACGCGCGGCCCCCACTACTTACGTCGAAATCCCGATACATACGGGGCTTGGATCGACGCGTTCGCGACAGCAGCGGACATCTATTACTTGGTGATTATCTCTATCTTGACACTCCAGAGAAACCCAAGTCCAAACTGGGCCCCATCGCAAAGGGACTCTTTAGGGTGGAAAAGTTATGGGAACATACCATCCGCATCAACCGAGATGATTTCATGGAGCATGCCAATAAGGACCGGGTCACAGCGGCCCGCATCCCCTCAGGGACAGACGGGAGAGTACCCACGTCCTATAAGAGCCGTCTCAGCCAGAGATCAGGACTCCAACTCCTGTAACGGAGGACGCTTCACCGCCTCCACTGTCGGAGTGCGCCCCTGAACCTCCTCTGATGGAGGAGAGTACATCTACCGACGCATCCTCCGATACAATGTGGAAACGGACGCCAAAGCCCAGGCTTGGTATCTCATCAAGTGGGAAGGCTACCCAGAACCCACTGGGACGGAGGCCGAAAAAGCCCCGATCAAATTGACGGCACGGTTCTGGAAGCGAACCAGACAAATCGACCGACGCGCACTTCGCGCTGCAGCGCATCCCGATACCACTCCAGTTCAAGAAGCCAATTGATATGCTCGCTATCGCCCCACCGAAAGGGGAAACCCAAACCTCCTCTCTCCCGGATAGGAGAAACACGCTGTATTTGAGGCGTATTTCGCTCACGGGACCCTCGCCCCGAAGAAGGGGCCGTGTGAGTCGACCATAAGCATCCCTATTGGGAATGGGGCAGGCAAAGTTCATAGTAACACAACTCATTGGTGAAGGCGCATGGGCACATCGAAACACATCAATGGTGGAAGTGACGAGAGTAAGAAACAGCGCCTCAGGGAGAGGTTCTCCGACTGTCACTGACACGCAAGATCGCGCAAGATGCCTCGCGCAGCGTGAGCAAAGCACCTCATTGGTGTAGGTACCGAGAACAAGGAACCACGCCTCAACGAGAGGTTCTTGGACTGTTGGCAATGCGCAAGACCGCCTTGGACGAAACAACTTAGTGGTGGGATGTGTACGACGCAAAATGCGGAAACAACAGCGTTGGTAATACTCAAGACCCCTTGGGACGCACATTTCCCTTTTGTAACACTTCTGTGGTGAAGATCCGCACGAGCGCAACGCGAGAACACCTCTACGTTGAGATGTCGCAGGAAGAAGAGGCACGGCCCCGGAAGGTGGAAATCTCAAGGAGGGTTAATAATACTGTACGCGCGCGAAGAGGAAGCGCAACACCTGAGAGGGGAGGAACCACGAAGGTGAAAATCTCAAGGAAGTCTGATGGTACAAGCGCTAAGAGGAAACGCAGCACCTGAGGGTGAGGAAACCACGAAGAGTTGACGGTACGGTACGCACACCAACGTTGGTGAGAGCCGCCAGCCAAAGAACAACGCACGCGCAGACGAAGGACCGAAGGGCACACCAAAGGAGGTGGAGAGCAGGAAGGTTCGCATCGCGATATACAGACGCCAGAAGAGAGGTGAAAGCGAAAGGAGCCGAGGAAAAACCACAAGAGCTTTGAATGCGAGCGGTGCGAAGGGTCCAAACAACGACACCAGGAGGTGATGAACCCACGAAGGGTCACGGGTCCAGCTATGAATGCCATCGGTTCAATAGAAACAAGTCTTACAGAAGACAGGACAGCCTGTCCGTCCACTCAGATGCAGGGGAAGAGATCGAGATGGGATCGAACCCACTGCAATTCTTGTGATTGTTTCACATCTGAAAACTGATGGAAATTAATCCAGAATAGGATTGGAAAATGTTCCCCCCCAGAGAAATCGTTGGCTTACACCCAGAGTAGGGAGCAGACGGAGGACTGGTTGGTAGAAGGGCACATTGCAAGTGTCAGAGAGAGGGACCTCCTCTCAGGTAAATGGATTGCAGCGAGATCTGACCTCAGACCGTGAAGGCACCTCACAACTCACACCACCATCAGGTGAAGACCCCACAATCCACCACTCACACCAGCACAAGTTGAAGGCTCCCACCACCCGCGCCACCGTAAGATGAGGACTACCTGTGCGCCTGCCACACGCCACTGGAAGGTGATGAAGCGCGACGCAATCGGAATATGCACCCCGAGGGTGAACACTAACCATCCAGCACTTAGGTGTGCGTCACTGAACGCCACCATGGTACGATGAAGAGGACCCACTTATACCACCATAAGGTGAGGAAATGCGACGCGACGAGAGCGATCAAGGCAAACGATTTATTGGAAGAACCTCTACCACTGAGGGTAACTATAGGCCCCGGACGCGACGGGTACTACCCCTCCTAGCGGCAGAACGTTTCATATGCATTGTGCAAAAGCGCGTAGGGGTCGCCGGTTCGAACGGGTTGCGTAGCTTCGGCATCCTACAGATTCGCGTAGGGAGCAAAGGCCTGAGTATCAGTGCGCACCCTAGTTCCAGGAGAGGAGGCTGGTTGCTGAGAAGGCCTGTCGCTACTTGGGACCCTTCCTCGGGTAGCACGCGAGGGGAGATCGAATAAAGGCCTCGAGTGGCCAGCATAACTATCAACGCCAATTAGGTGGGGTCCGGGACATCGTAAGGGACCGGTTAGTCGCGCACCGAGCGCCTAGGGTACGGATCGTAAGCCTCCTCCCGAGCGGCATAGATCTGAGGGTCAGGAATTTGACTAACTAGAGCCGGCCAGGCATCTCCCGGGGACGGAAGTCGAATGGAAGGCGCCACCACAGGTGCGTCTCACACCGAGGGAGTCCGACGACGCGAATAGCGATCTCCTTCCATTGAACAACGATACTCCTCCTTCTCCCATCGGAACTCAGCGAGACCACGTTCGGTGCGGCGCCTTCGCGTTGCTCGACTGCTTAACTCCTCCCTGGAGCGTCGAATCCGAACCTTTCCGGTGTCAGTCCAGGCACGCGCAGTCTCCTCGGAAGATCGGAGACATAATGACAGTATAGCCACGAAAATCTCTACTGTGCGGGCGATACTACCATCAGGCACGAACGCGTCGGGATCATGTGGACTAACAGAAGTCTCCCACGCCCGGTAGGGTGGAACCCGACGAAGCCTCCTCAAGGCGAGGGCTTGATCCAGAAGATCCTTTGCACCAGAACGAGGTGCAAACGGAGGGCCCACAACGGCAGGAGCTCTTTCTGCGCTGTCATCCACGCCAACAGCGTCGGAGGCTCCCCCCCACGATCGAAGGGTGAAGCCGGTGTTTGAGTGCCGCCCGCAATGACAGCAGTGTATGCCCCTCTCCCTGAGGCCTAACGGGGTTGACGTCTCGCAGATCCATGCGAACCCCCCTAACTTGGGGAAGAAAGTTCGGATGATGCGGCCTGAGGGCCGATCACGAGGAGTGGGCCCTGGTACAGAGCCCACCACCAGTTTTGTGCCGTCTTGGATACTCCAGTCGATGCACGGGTCAGGGATACGAACCCCTCCTTCGCTCATAGATAACCTGATAGTGGCGACCACGTTCGTCCAGGGGGCGGACCTCGACTCTCTAACGAGGAGGTTGGGCGGGGCTTCGGGGATCCCTTCGTCTACGTTTATGGGGACCAGACTCTCACGAGTCTGCATCGATGGCTTACGTCCCCCTGCTCTCTTACAAGTCTCCCCCCTCATTACTCAGGACTTCGCTCAACCCTATTCGGTTACCTCCGCCGTGGCCAAGCTTAACTCAAACTGTTTCTTCCTCCAGTTCTTCGTGACCACCCTTATCAAGGTGCGATCCATCGCCTCCCTTTCGGGATTCGTATCTTTGCGGCCCATCTTCCCTTACGGGACAGATACTGTCGACTTTTACCGACGGTCCCTTTTCCTTTTCCTCTTCCAAACCCTTGAGGTTAGGGCAGGTGTAATACTTTCCGCCAAAGCCCACGTAGGTTCTTGATACCGGTGCCACCTTATCATGTACCATTCCTTCCCCTACTCATCGTCGTCCTTGTAATAACGGAGGATCTTCTCGACCACATACTTCTCTTCCGAGGAGTTCCTTCCTTCACCCACTGCAGTTTGTGTTAGGTTTTGATGACTCAATGAATCTTGTTCCCCGCTATGGCCTAAGTTAGACCCACCAATACCGATGCGTATACTATTTCCCAATGGAAATTCCGGTGACTGGTTAAGAACCCCTAAATACGGGGTTGGTGCCGGTGTGACCTGGTCTTTGTTGACTTTCTCCACTGCGCCGTCTCTATCGATCGTAACCGTGTAACTTCCAGCTTTAAGGACATGATAACGTCCTTGAGCGATCGACGCCAATTTGGACTTTGACTCCTCTGGAGAGTCCAGATATACATAGTCTCCGTTCCTTATTTGTTGGTGACTTTCGCTTACGTGACGGTTGAAGTCTCAGTTATAACGAGATTGTGTTTTCGTTAAGCGTGTTCGTGTTGTCTCTAACTTTTTCGCTAACATGTTACGGCATCAGAGGCCAATAATAGATCAGCCTCATTGCCTCCTGCATGAAAGCTTGGCCCGGGTCACTGGCTAATCCACCTCGGTGACACATCCCTAATAATCGGGGACGGAGGGAAACCGGTGCTACTACCTGCATTGCTCCATCTAGGAGAGACGTACGCCTCAACAGGCCGTCCTTGTCTTAGAAGAAGGCAGAGTCCCTGGTATGGGACTGGCGACTCAGCACATAAGTGCAGAATTCATCTGTGGTCTGCTCTTCCAACCATTCTTCTGGCCTTACCCTCTCTTGTGGGGTCCACCTGGAATTTTTAGAACAACTCATGCTCCCCTTTACATGGGTTCTCCTTCGATTTGGCAAGCCCTAACCGGGTCAAAGAAGTCCGTTTCATCCATCTCGTCTACTTCCTTTACTGGGTTGTCCACACTTTTCCTTATCAGGAGGCATGGGATCTCTTCATCCAACGGTCTAGTATCTAATCCGTCCGCTGGGATTCGAGAGAACGCATCTAATATCTGATGAACCCTACCGGATCGGTACACTATCACGTAGTCGAATTCAGACAGACGAAGCCTCCAACGAAGGAGAAGACCCGATGGGTGGTCTATAATCATCAGCCACCTTAAGGCGTTATGGTCAATCCGGACTGCGAGCTTCGTCCTTTCTATTTATCGTAACTTCGTTACTGACGACACCACGGCCAATCATTCCCTCTCTGTGGGATGGTATCATTTTTCCGCTAAATTAATCGTTCGTGACCAGTAACCTCTCGGTTTCCTTTCATCTTCCTCTTGCTCCTGAAGGAGTACGTAACATATTTGGTATGCGGACGCATCCGTGTCCAATATCAAGTAGTACTTCCCTACTTTGGGGAGGGCTAACACCGGCGGTTCCGAGAAGAATTTCATAAGGACCTCGAACGCTTCCAACTGCTCCCAGTCACGGGTTCCTTCCCCGAATAGAGGGAGGCGATACTTTTGGAGGGTGTCATTGAGAGTTCTCGCCTTATAAGTATGTTTCTTACAAAACGTCTGAAGACGTTACAAATTCTTAAGAAGGAACGTAGTTGCGTAAGTGTCTGCGGGAACGTGGCTTTCCTGATTGCTTCCTTACTTTCCTGCGCGATCTCCAGCTTACCGGGTAGTACTAAATGCCCAAGGTAATTAAAACTTGTTCTGAAAGAACTTTCACTTCGCTATTTTTAGCATCACTCCTGCATTACGGAGTAAGGTCAATACCTTATCCAACTTTTCAAGGCTTTCTTCCTCCATCCTGGAGAAAACGATTACATCATCGAGAGAGATGAGGCAGGTTTGCCACCGGACAATGACAGGTTCACATTTAACGACCTTTGAGAGGTGGTTGGGGCGGTTTTTAACCCGAAATGGAGCCTCGTAAAACGATAAATTTCCTTACGGGATGTGAATTTCGTCTTATCCTTGTCCCCTTCAGCACACCAGAACCTGCTAGTAACCTGATTTGGAATCTAAAGTTGTAAAGATCTTGGCGTCACCCTGTGAATCTATACAACCATCCATCCTTGGTAGAGGATACTCGTCAGTGATTGTCTGCTCAATGAGCTTGCAAAAATTGACACAAAATCAGATCTCCCTATCCTTCTTAGGAACGAGGACTATTGGACTAGCACACCACTCGTGGCAGGTTCGATCAATCCTTTATCGAGCATCGATTTGATCTCTTCTGCGGCTTCCTGGCGGCGAATAAGTCCCATCCTGTAAGGGAGTTGTCGTGACGGGTCCAGCAAGGGGTGTATATCGATACGATGTGCCGTTACTCTTATGTCTCCCAAGGATCCGCTCCACATTTCGGCGTGCTTATCCAAAGTTGATATAACCAAACTTAAATCAACTTTGGTCCTCTACTCTAATTCGAGATGTTATATTCCTAGGTCGTTCACCCAATCCTCATCGGATTGTCCCTTGACCAATGTTTTCAGTTATCCATCCGGTGCCCCCTGAGAAGCAGAGGGGAAAATTGAAAAGATCTGGAGGACAATACAAAAGGCCCAGATTGGGAATGTACCGCAGAAGAAATATGGAAAGATCGTTTCGACCCGAATTTGGATGTTATATACAACGTGTTTACGGGAGCCGTTCTACAACTTGTGATAACTCTTTTTATCGTTGTCTGGGGGCTGTCCAGATTCCGAGGGAAAGAGGGCCGTAGCCGCGCACATGTACGAAAGGGGGTTTCGATGTTGGAAGCACAATTCCTTTCACTGCAGCCGAGTGAGAAGAAGGATGGAGCCAGCATAACGGAGGAATTTTTAGAGAAGCTCTTTTCCCTAATGTGGGGTTTCGCGAAGTTCCTCATCTCTTTTGCGGTGAGGAACGAAAAGGTTGGAACGTTTACGTTGAAGACCGGTGAGGAAGGTAAGCCTTCCGATTTTACGTCTAAGCCTGTGTAGTTCTAAAGACATTAGCTGACTAAGAATATAATGGATGCAGCAAATGATGATAAGCATGGGTTGAAGGGAAGTGGGATGCCTGTGAAAATTCAGGAAGGTGTTATGGTGGAAAACAGGGACCCCGTCGATACTGTTTTTGAAATTTGTAGAGGAATGGGACTGGTGCATTCAACAAGTCGAGTGATGCGACACGAAGGGAATTGTATAGGTCGTTTGGATTCCTTTAGGGAGCGGAACAGGAAGTGACATTCCCTGGTGTGACTCTGGAGAATATGCGGTCGGGTACCATGTATGCGTCGATCCCGCGCCCTTGTGCTTGCCTAGAAATCAGGGGAAGTTAAGTTGAAGGAATCGGTATAGGGAATTGCGAACTTCGGGAAGAACGTTTTGACTCGTATGAAGATATGGAATTCTCTGTTAGATAAAACTTGATTGTGTATGGAGCCATACCGTTGGAGGGAGAATGAATTCCAAAGTTCATAACCACTTTTGCAATCCCATTCCAAAAAGCGGTAGCCCTCGATTGTTGAAGGAAAAGCTGATAACTGTTCAATTTTCAATTTTTCCATTTATCAATGAAATCTTAGACCCGATAATTCCGAAACTTATCAACTACCAGTTTAGCATCACATATATTTTTCATTCTATTCCTCTATCGGCTTACTTTTTCACAAATGTTAATCCAAATCTTTTTTTAAATTGATGCTTTATCTTTAGGATTTTGCTTCTTTACTGATGCCTCTCATATTTGGTATACTTGAGGATAAATATGCGGTGAAGTGGTTACGTACTGTACGTGTACTGTAACATATCCTACTGACAAGTTAAGATAGGCTGAATTGGGTTCAGAATATTATTCTTTTCTCTTCATTCGTGGGTGCGGAATAAGAGTTAATTTTACATGGTACAGTGTAGTACTATGGGGTTCACACCCTTTCTGGGCCAAACCTGATTAGCCCATATTTCAAATTATCCCGTGAATGTAACCCCGCTTAATTCGAATTTTCCCATAAGTTCCTGAATCGTTGCCAAGCCAACACACGTGGCCATATTGCACTGTAGCGATGTATGTACTGACACTCGCCGTTTGACGAATCCCGACAATTCCAGTAGTGTACACCCCACCAGAGTGACACCGTCACTTCTAAGGCAGATTACCTAAGCGTACGGTTACCGAATTCCACGCTTCCAGATGACAGAAGCGTCCACTGTAGTAACCCATCCTTACACTTCCTCCTTTACGAGAAGTAATTACATCTCACATTCAGAGGTGGAAATGGACACTATTAGGAGTTCTTTTCAGTACTATAATTACGTAGTAACGGAAGACAACGACGTAAGATAAATAGGGCACCGATTAGCTGTGCGTCTCAGATTAATGAGGGACAACCAATAGTACCCTGACCTTTTTCTTCCAAAGAACGGAGTTCAACTGTAGAAGATTCCCTCTACGTTGAGGTAGCGAGCAGCTCCTGGCTATGAGTTCTGCCCACCGTAGGGGCGAAACAGACCACGTTAGCCGTGAGGTTTTACGTAACTTGCTCGGTTACCGACTACCTGGTGGCTCTAATACGCCCTCAGATACCTCCTCAGTGAGGCATCCCCAAAACCCTATGCTACTAACGTGCCAACGCGGATATCTCGACCCTACGCACCCCCTTCAAAGGCGGATCATTCCAGTAGCGGCCCACGGCTGCCGGCTCTCCTCTCAGTTGAAGAGAACAGTTAGAGCGCCTTTCTTGCGCTTTCCACTCACCTTAGAGCAGAAACGTTGAAGGTCAGCCCGACAGCTCAAAGGCGAGTAACCTCCAGTCCCAAAACCCCGTTTTAACCATCTCTAGGCTCTCTCTGCGTTAGAAATCTGTAACCATTTAGGCTAGTCCCCTTCTCACCTGAGAGGAGAGAGCCGAACTACGGCCTTGTTGTGACCTCGCCTGATTCAGCAGGCTCACCTCCTATTCCTGTGAAGCTCAGGAGCCGCGCCAGCTTCGAAGCATCTCCCAACGAAGGAACAGAGGTTTGTGGTCTCCCAAACACCCGAGTGCTCGCCATCCCCGTGACTCCACTAGGAGGAGCCGCCCTACCATCACCGACCGCCTACCGGGAGGCTAGGGACACTCGTAGAACCTCCTGTCCTCTAGGGGAGGGCAATACTACATACAGATCGGGTATAGATAAAACATCAATATATTTCTGATATCTGGAATGACTGATCTGTGCCCCTTTTGTTGTCAGAATAGCGAATAGGGCGATTGTTAGCAAACAATAACCGGGCTTTACTTTCCCGGAACTCCTTTTCGTAAAACGCTAAAGGAGCGAACACATAGGGTTCGAAACTATCTTAGAGTACACCAGCAGATGCTGGGCGGCTAATTTCTTCCCTAACCCGCCGACTTTGGGTATGGGCAGGCGTTCGCACTGCGCGATCGCGACATTAAAGCGTACCGTGGCAAGCGCCTTCTAGATACACCGACCATGGTGACGGCGAGCGAGGCGCGCGGACCCAACTCCGGTGAAAGTGCCGTCTATTTGTAGAGAGACGGGGGACAGCCTCCAGCAAAGCAGTACAGTAATTAGTCAGCTGTAGGAATCGGTGGGGACTGTATCTCAGATTCTAACTTCTGTACCCTCCAGATTTGCTAAACTACTATTAAAATCCAAGAAGAGTAACCCGAGCGGGGGCCTTTGGATACAGAAATAGTTTCTTCTATATAGTGCCTTTCGGTACCAGGGGAACCAGGGGAACCCCTGGGGTACCCGTCGGTACCTCACAAAAGTTGGAAAATTTATCCACATTGAAGGTACAGAAGAGTTCTTAATTTATTTATGGATGAACCACGCTTATTTAAGTAAGTTAAAATTAAAAATCGTTCAGATCAGATTTAGAAGGGGACTTATTCATGACAGGTGTACAGCAGTATCATTTTCCAAACTTTGCACAGTTGTACTACATGAAATATTCACAAACCTGAGAGCGCTGTCCGAACGGTACTGCAGAATTTTACTGTAATTCGAAGGTGGTGCAAAATACTTTACAATTTACTAGCTAGTGACTGAAAATTGTGACTACCGTGACCTTCAAGTGTCTTACATGCTTTTCAGGTCATTCGTGTATTTTGATGAGCTTTACAGTACTGGGTGTACCTTGTGAACCCTAATTTGGGTACAGATCGATGAAGAATACGACATTGACGACATTGTGTGAGTAAACTCCATGAGGGGTTGTAACGGTTTCCCAAATTGGGCTGTTGTCACAAAGTTTAACATTACTGTAGAAAACTACTGTACTGTAAGACGGCCTTGGCGCGCCGAAGGCGCGCTAGAGTACTCCTACACTCCACATCTGGTCCACACATCGAATGAAATAGTCTAATACTTCATTTTGTCGTGACTTTCAATTACATACAGTCACTGATAAAACCATTTCAGGGCGTTTTAAATGATCCAATAAAGTATACTTGGTAGTCGTTTCAGAGCTGCAAATGTAGCGATCGATGATTTCGACCCTATTTTCGCAACGTTTGCAACTACATTTTTTGCCAAAAGACCGAAGCCGATTTGGCTCTATTTACGGACTGCATAATTCTGTACAGGTGTGTTTACACGTTTGTATAATTCTGATACTGGCTTTAGTAGCGTGCGGAGAAAGGTGACTGCCGTGCTGCCACGGTTATTCCGCACATGTCAATAGGAACACGGCCTGTTACCAAGCATTGTAATCAGTAGGTGTATCGTTTTTAAGTACTACACTCTGAAACTATATACTTTGTTTACAAAGTATTCAAAGCAGAGTATAAATCGATCCCCAGTACATCTATATTTCCTAGTACTTCGCACAGTACAGATGTATGAACTCTGTACATACAACCATATAACAGTCTCACATGTCTCTGTATAGTAGAGAGAGCTTTAGTATAACAGTACTTCGCGCAGGAATCATGTATTAGGTCCAAATGTCCCACTACATGTATACAGTATAAGGAATAAATACACACATATGAATTCAGCAAAGTTCTCTGTATAAAAATATTTTCCGCTCCCAGTATAGGTCGGAACCACTCTTCCATACCCAGTACGAAAATCACCGCGGAGTACCGCTCTCGGTAGTCTTCACGACTACGTAACTTACTCATTACGTAAATCTATGCAATTACGACACTCAGCACGTATATGTACACTAGGTGTGCTAGCATTTGAAAACGCAGTTCTGTCTCATTTGTCTGCACACAGGAGAAACATTAAAATTAAGGACCGTACTTGACAATACATATTGATTAAGTCCAAATACTTGTAAATTCAATTCAATAATTAGGCACATATACAAACAGTACAGGGCACTGAAGACGCTACTAAATACTTTAATCAGTACGTTCAATGCTTGTCGGCACTAGGGATTCTAATCAATGTAGACAGTGCAGCGATTTCAGTTGGTTATGAGGCGGTGCTGTTTGTGTAGTTTGCGGGTGAAGGTGGTGAAGGTTATGGGACAAAAACCACTCCCAAAAAACTAGGGAGTCAAACACGTGTCCACGAGGACAACCTCAAGGGCGAGCGATGGGCGCATGAAAACAAATTTGACAATGCGTGGCCACGTGGCAGACGTGGGCCACTGGTGAGCGCGCACGCGACCGTAGGCTAGCTTACAGTATTCCCTCGACACCCTTCGGTGTTGCATCGGTGCACCTGTAATGGAACCGGTTCCCAGCCCGGCTCCTAACCAATGGCAAGAACTAGGAAGTATTACAGTCAGGGCCTGTCCCTAATTAATAGCCAGCGGGCTTCACCTCCCGGCCAATCACTGAAGGCACCAAGGAACTACCCTCCAAGCTTAGTCTCTGCTCCGCGCTTAGCTTGCCTCTGCGGTCATTGGGGGATTCGACTATCGGGTTTGCACCCCCATTCGCACTTCCACGCCCTTCTCCGTGACAACTCAGCTAACCCCGCGCGACGTTGTTTGATCCCGACGCATTCCCGTACTCGTTACCGATTATGCCAGGAACACCCATCCTTCGCCTGGATCAGTGGACCCGCGGCTCGTGGACTTTACACCCCACTTCCGCGCGCGTGAGTCTCTTCACTGAGCCTCCACAATCACTCTCGTGAACATCCCTCTCTCCTTGTTCCCCTCTGTCCCTGTCAGCTCTACCACGCTACTGGCCCATTACAGGACAGTTCTATAGCGAGGCCTCACGGCGGTTCTTGTTTGGTATAGGACAGGACCTTTAGTCTTACAAAGGGGAATTCATCATTGGTGGCGATCTTTTGCTTGATAATTAGCCATGGTTGTCTTCTGCCGGTACATCATGGAAGGGAGGTGCCCGGGGATGTTGATATGATGATTTTTTAATGAGGTTACGTAAATGATGGCACGGGATGATTGTAGAACTAAACAGGCAAGGGACTGTTGAGTACAGGGGTTCTACCTAATTCCATCATAATACTTAGTTGTTTCTAAGTAGTAGGTAGGGACTATTATTTAGTATCACCCGTATAAGTTTAGTACTGTAGTACCCATCAAACAGAAAACTCTAAATTAAGTATCTACGACTTCAGGGGACAAAAAATGGAGAGGAAAATCATTTCGGATGGACCGTAACCCCTGCGTACCAGAGCAAAATATATTGATTACTATATATAATACATAAAATTTCGAGGTGGATTTGTGCTGCCGAGGCGGCACAGGGGGCGGAGGCGACATGTACTGTACAGTATCTGGTGATGTTCAGTGGTGGTGATGGTGACGGGAGAGACATCGGAGGCCGGTGGGCGGGTGGGTTGCAGGTAATAAGTCTATGGCTCAGAGTTTTCGGCGGTAGGGATGAGGCGTTGACTGCAGGTGGTCGGCGGTCGCACGTATATGCCGTCGATGTAAAAAGGATGGGGAAAGTAGATTTTTCGGTAGTGAGCGGTACGGTGTGTTAGTGTTGCTCAAAATCGTATGCCATTTCTTCATAGGGGCCTTGTTCTCCTCCAGTACTTGTTGTTGGTGGACATACGTCAGGTGTGTCAGCCTGCGCCAGACATACAGCTGCCAGAGTGGTACGAAAGGCCTTTATATATATGCCCCTTCGTGTTCAAGGGTCGTGGTTTATTTTGTGACAGACAGTACGTCTAATTAGACCGACCTTCTGAACGACATCCAGCCCGAGGGTGAACGTCTTTGCTAAGTTGTATACGTACTGTTAGTCATAGCTCTAGAAGGACAGAGAGAGCTAGCTAATAAATGAGTAAACAACTAACCGTAAGGGTCAAGGACCTAGCGATGTGGGAGCTCCTGGGAGCTACCTAATGGAGGCTGCCCATGACGGGCAAGCACCACGCCATTTAGCCAGGTTACGCACACGTTGCGTTACGGAAGTGCTCTTTGGAGTGCTTCAAAGATGAAGCCAACAGACATGCTTCTACCGACATTCATGAATCCAAGGTAGTTGTAGTACCCCGCCATACACGGCTGGGGCTACTGGGCCCCGCACCGTGGTAACCTAAGGGGCGCATGGCGCTGGGTACCGCAGGAAACGTTACGCACCCCCCCCGGGCAGAACGTCTCTGAAGGGGCGCTAGTTTTATTTATTTATTCCCACAGACACACGTGCACCTTACAGTGCACGCATGCCCGGAGCGGGGACTTACAGGCCAGATCGGTACGGACTGCCGGAATCTGGATTCCCCCGCGCACACGTGTACCCCTTTGGGTAAACGTGTGCCCGTGGATCCAGGACGGCCTACCGTGCTGAGCCCGGAGGGGCACATTAGTGCCCCAGGGCCAGTGCAGCCAGACCTGAGCTCCCATAACCGAATCTGCCACGACTGCCAATGAGCGACCACCATCGTCGGTGGCGCCCATTACAGTACCGCCGGCCGAACTCTCGCGGGGCGGCCCGCATAGCCAACCACCTGCCACCCCTTACCAGGCGGCGGTGGAGGTTGGTGCGTGCAGCTCTCTGTAAGCCACGTATACAGATTGCCTAGCCACACCACTCAAGGCGGTACTATTGGCCTAATTTATGTAGTTATTTAGTAGTGTAAAAAAGGGATGTATACTAGTATTTAAGGGTTTTGCTAATGGCTATCCTACAACTGAAGAGTCAGCGAAGACCTCCCCTTTGAACTTACAACTCTACTTGCGGAACAGCACTCCTCGCGCCGTTCTCGACTACCTTCCTATAGTAGGAAGGCGCCGGTTCGGTTAGAACTAGCGTGGTCCAAAGTCGCCCTCACTGCTCTACAACCTCCTCAAACTAACGTCTGCGTGACGCAACACCTCGTGGTGCGCCGTTAGCTTCCATCTGTCCTATACCCCCCTTTCCCCGGCACGATCACACCCGTGGCCGTGCCTCGTGAACCCCAACCGACTTACCTTTCCTCCAGGGGAGAGGCAGGCCGGTGGGCGATCGACAGCAGGGATCCACAGACCCCTTCGCCACGACCGTTGCCGGCCGTGGTGGAGTGGGATCCACCTCGAGCACCCTGCCTCACCCTCGGGGGCGAGCCAGAGTGACGAGAAGCAGCCTCAGTACTTCCCAGCCCGGAAACGACAGGATATACTTCGCTCTCCCACCTCACCGCTAACGGATACTAGGGAGCCAGTATCCGGACGGTTCCAAGGCGCTTTCTGTAAATACTACACTGGATCAACAGAAAAATGTACCAGCGACACCAGCCCAGCCCCCCGCGGAGAATGATGAAGTACAGAAGAAAACAGAAGCTGCAGAAAGTACCAACTCGGAACGACCCACAGCACACAGACACCCTGCTCCAACCCAGACGAACAAAGTTTTGGAGCCAACTACCAATGGAAGAACAGGAATGGATACGTAAAATACAGCCATGGCTGATTTGAGCGATCAACAGCGGAGAGCGGATACACCCTCAAAAATATGATGTTCAGCAGAACGACTAATGTGGGATGCTTCAACCTGAGAGGAGCGAAAGGGAAAGGAGCACTACTCGATGAGTGGATAAGGTAAAAGGACATACACATTGCTGCACTGACCGAGACGTGGCTCAGACCGGTGGACCAACCACCAAGAGCAGTAACATAGCACATACCCACTGAACCA
Source organism: Bonnemaisonia californica (assembly GCA_032355485.1). Classification (NCBI taxonomy): domain Eukaryota; phylum Rhodophyta; class Florideophyceae; order Bonnemaisoniales; family Bonnemaisoniaceae; genus Bonnemaisonia; species Bonnemaisonia californica. The sequence continues at coordinate 15,672 of JAUBNZ010000586.1, forward strand.
ATCATGGGCAAAAGTCGCGGAGGAGTAGCAGTTTGTGTCTATCCAATGATACGGTACAAACTACTCACAAAGGTGGCCCAGAACGAGTACCAATACATCGTCATCCGGGTAAATGACACAAAAGTGGGTGCAGTATACATCTCCCCAGCTGCGTCATCACGAATAGTGGCGCAAGGCAGGAGTGGAATACAACAGGTCAGCAAGGGGCGCACTGTAATCATGGGTGACCTCAATGCCAGGCACAAAATATGGGACAAAATATGAAATAAAAGGGGCAGGTATATAAATACCTGGGCCGAAAAAATAACTGGAAAACCAACGCGCCGTGTTCACCCACATTCTTTCCCGTACTCGGAGCCAATGGCCACCCGAGCATCATTGATA
>JAUBNZ010000587.1:0-16026 GCA_032355485.1 Bonnemaisonia californica
CACCTTTCCCTCGGAACGTCTCTCCCCCTCTCGCGGTTACTGAAATTATACATTCCGACCGGACGTTTTGTACGACATCAACCAGGACATGCTTTCCATCGCAATGAATAACTAAGTAAGGTCCAGTCCATTGCTTAAGTTTTTCTCGGTAAACCTAAACGGGTTTTCCAGGGAAGAATTTATAATCAGCTGCTGGAGGGACTTCCTAGTGTGGAACTCTGTCTAATCGCTGTTTGTTAACGATACGCGAAAATTCGTTTCGTGCTGATTTCATATCATTTATTCTTTCTTTCAGTTTGACTTGGGGAAGGGTTGCATACTTCAGGAACTCTAGGCATTAATCCAAAAACCAGAAGTGTCGAGACAAGTCCATCAGGACCAGCTGTATCATTCGTTGCTTTGACTGATAGTGCAAGAATAACATCCACAGTATGGTTCATATGATCCTTTTTGGCTTTCTGATATATTCTCCTAACCATAGCATGGTACGTTTCGCCTGCACCAAGCAAATTGTGTGATTATGTACCAGTGTGCCGTAGTTCGATGTTCGCGGTGTGGCAGTTGGATTTCCATTCTCGGGAGAGGAATGCTGAACCCTGATCTTTCTGCATACTTTCTTGAAAGCCGATATAGAGCGTAGCCCATGCTTGTAGGAAGGTGTTCCAAATAGTTGCTAAGTCCTGTTTGTCGATGAAGCGTGCGGCACTGAAATTGGTACTGGAGTCTACAATATGTTGTATACATTTATCACCAAGGCATGCGAGGTCCAATTTAACTTCTTGATTGAAGACTACTTCACCAGCGTCTCGTATCGGAACCGTTAGCGCCTTTGGGGCGAAAGTTTGGCAAGAGTGGAAAGAATTAGCGATATCTTTGAGCATGTTATGCGTCTAGGAAGTAAGCTGTTCTGGTGATGCTCTTTTAAGGAAGTTGTATAGTTTCCGGGTGCTAGGATGTAACATGTGGCGATGAAGACGATAAAGTTGCGGTTTCGTAAAGAAGGTTCTGAATAATGGGCTCCAGGTCAAGTAAACATGACCTAATTTTCGAATTAAAGGTGTTTCCAATCCTTCAGTTACAGATTGAAGCCTATTCTGTACCGTGAGAACGTTCCATCCGTGGAGATCAAGGATATCAAATTCTATTAGAAATGGAATGTCGTTCTGGATGACGTCGACTTCAATATAGGTGAAACCTTGGGGTATTGGAACAATCAAATTGAAATAGCCGAGCGAAGGGAATATATTGCTCCCAAAGCTAAAAGGAGATTTAGATTGGTGTAGATCCAAAGATATACCATTCTCTCGGCAGTATGCGCGCGCTTGTTTCAAACCGATGACAGAATTCTGAGCTCCCATGTCGAATAGGGCGCCTTCAAATTTACCATGTGAACGTTTTAATGCTTTTGTAGTTCCTATAGGGATCTACTAACTTTGTAGTGGATCGTGTGACGAAGACTTCGAAGAGAAGCAATTCTGGAACGGAGACGATGTCGTAGATGATTTTTATCGGGTGGTTTTGGACTTCTTCTGCCAGGCGGGTCGTCCGGGGTTAGTTTCCGTCTGGCTGCTGAAAATACTGTGTCCCCTCTTCGTCTTCCACAAAACAGCTGTTCAGAAATGCGTGAAAGGTGTCTTCAGCTTCCTATGTTCCTGTCGTCTTCAAAGTCTTCTATGGAATCCTTTTCAATAGCCCATTCGAATAGAACTTTTGCTGCAGCTCGGTCTGGTGGTCCTCCGATTCCTCTGATCCGAATTCTGATTGCGTCCTCCGTAGAGAGATGTTCCCTATTCTTACACTGGAAAGCATAATGTCCCATTTTATTGCAACGGTAACATTTAATATTTATCTTATCGGGTGTTCGTTTGTTGAAATGTCGGGTTTGTTGCTTTCGGAATTTTAGGGGAGTCGCATAACGATCACCATAGTACGTTCTTGAAACTCCAGGATTATACGAAGTTGTCTGTAATTTGGCTGCTTCTTGACCCTTACGGCGCTTAGACTGTTCCCAAAGTAGCGCAGAGCTAGTTAACTCTGAATAAAGCCCGGTGAAAGATACCTCATTGTTAATCATCTTACTCAATGCGCTTTCGGTCCTTTCATAGTTGTACACCAAGCTCAGTAACTGTTCAGCTTTAAAGGAATCACCTCTGTGGTCGTTGCTTCCTTGTGGATTCAGCCTGTCGACCTCATGGTAGAGATGTCCAAGGGCTTCGACCTTACGACAGTTTAGTTTTTCCTCAGTAGTTTTGAGGCTTAAGGACTGAATGAGGTGATCGATTTTTTTCTAGTGAGAAGGGGTGCCGAACTTTTGAGTCAATTGTTCGAGCAAATCAGAACCATTAGTGATATCCATCCGATCACGCAAACTTTCAGACCTGAAGTTCCATGCGGGTCCTCGCAAAGCATTGTGGATTAAACGAACCCTTTCCGAGACGCTAAACTCTTTATCAGAGCAGTACGTTCAGTAATGTTTCGCATTTCTCTTAGACTAGAAGAGTCTCCAAGGATACCACTGTATTTATGCTACTCGTTAAAGCGTTTTGCGATCGAGTCCTTTTTTCCCGGTCGAATTCACATATTGGTTAGTACCAGTCGATCCAGTGTTACATGTAGCCATTGATTGAGGCAGAGCATCAGATTTGTATACCGATATGGGTATTTGGGTACTAGCAGAGATGAGGTTGACTGCAGATGTCTTAACGTCACCTTGGTATAGAGCATCAGCTAAGGCACGAGCAATCCGAAGTCCGGGGCTGCTTGCTACGTTGACTCCATAGTGCCTAGCAATGCTTCTGATTTTTCGAAACGGAACTGATGATTTAAGGAATTCTCTGGTGTAGAGTATTTCGGGGGGTAGTAGCTCATTAAACGAGTCAAGAAAGTTTTCTCCATCAGGGTAAGGTTCTAATAGGGAAATAGCGGCATCTTTAGCATGTTGCATGTCCTCATTGTGAGTCTCCATACCTTCCAAGCGCTCTTTGATCGCCTCCAAGCTCTCGGTAGCCATAGTATACGTTTGGATACTGTAAATTACAGTTTAGAACGAGGTTACTTGGGTGGTCACGTTTAGAAATCCTTATAACCACAGTAGGGTTGCAGTTGAGACAAGTAACTATCAATATAATTTCTTGGCTCATTTGGAGTTGAATAATTGCGTTAAGAAGAACACCAAGAAATTTATTCGATTATGTTACTATCCAATTCTTACGAGAGGCGACGATGTGCTTTTTGCCAACCTAACGGTATTCAAAGTCGTTAGAGGACAAAAGTATTTGTCACGCACCTTACAGTAGAACTTGCCTTTGAGGGCAGATTTGTGTTCCTGTTTACGACGTTGTGGACCGGAGCCGAGGTGTTCACGCAGCTGTCGGGCGCTTGTGCAACGACTTTTGCACAGTTTGCACTGACGAATACTTTTAGGGCGGTTTTGTTTACGGATGCGGTCTTGCGCCACCCTAAATAGGTAGCCAGAGGAAGCGTCTCTGATTGGCTGTAGGGTTCGCGATTCCTTTGCTTCGGCTTCGATGAGTGCCAGAATGGTCACTCTGTATTCGGAAGCTGTGACGGTCGTTGCGGCGGAATTAACGGCGAAAGTGGTGGAACGAGCGGAAGAGCGGGCGGTATGAGCGGTCACGGCCGCGGTACAAGCGGTAGAGGCCGTCGTTGATTGGCTTGTCGGGTTTGTGGCACCCAACTGATGTTCCCGTGTAGATCGGGGTTGGCGGATGGCTTACACTGTTTTGCCATTAATTTCAGCAATAAAAACAGGAATCCCCGTCACGCAAGATATCGCAATAGGCAATCAGACAGTAACGCCTGCTGGTATCCCTCTCATTGACAAAGAGGGGTATTTTAGGCCAGTTAGAGAGATGTGCCAGATATCACGGAGAGAACCTAAGTTCTGAGAGTTGATCGGTTCTGGTTTACGGCAGAAGGTGACACGGCAACGGTGATGTCATGGCGGTACAGTGCCACGGTTTGGGAACTGTAGAAAATGAATTAAAAACAAGTGTTCTAACTTGCAAGTGATGAACGGTTGATTTTTCGGTCTCAAAATTCGGAACGGAGCCGTTATGGTTGAAGTTGAAATTCGTTGAAATTCGCTGAAAACCCTCAGAGATACCTTCTGTTGAATATCCAGTGAAATTCAATTTACGATTGAAATAAAGGTTGTTTTGTGACATGTGTTGATGTGGTGAAGATCGAGCTACTCGATCTTCCTACTTATACTATCAACGATTGTAGAGATAGCGGGATAAAACCTGCCTAGACGACCCGCTAAACTAGGATTTCGTAGTAGAAGTATCCTTTCCGGGCAGGAATCGCTACATTCACCGGCGTCTACACCTTACTAAACTAATCTAGCTGTACTAATTCACGTTGCATTACATGTATAGCACTTTACACAAGAATGTTGTGATACCAACAGGGAATATACGATATGGCAGTGAAGAGGACCGTATGTTATGGTACCTACGTGAATTAATATGTAATTTTGGTCTGAGTGACACGGAGCACGCTTTGGATTATCAGAAGTGCAGTTTTGCATTGGCCATTCTAAACACGCACTAGAATTAATGATCCTCTGCTTCTTCAACAACTTCCATAGGCTCCCTGTTAAAATATTGGCGGTTGGAAGCTATGATAGCGTGTAAGTCATCAGTCAATTGGCCTTCCTGCCAACATCCATTGTAGAATAAATATATCCTGATCATAATCATTGCATTCCTTGCATACTTTACCCCGTTCGCATCCCTATGCGCCTTGAAGTCTTTAATAGAAAGCTTTTAAAAAAGCGCTTCCCGGGATTGGGCAATTTCCCACTCTCCTCCGACCATGTTCCGGTTCTGATGTATTCATTCATATATTCCTCCCATCGCGAGCGCTACGCGTCTTTTATCTTCTGAATGATAAAACAATCCGGTGGCTGTGCAAAGTCTGTGGTATCTGGCGGAAGCTTCTGCAACGTTGTGCGAATAGCAAGGAGCTTCGATTTTGTCTCCTCATTAAGAATATGGCTGGAAAAGTTCTCCATATAAAGCATGCGCTGTTGCCCATACGGAAGTGCCTTAATCGCACAAGGCTCCGATAGCCACGACTTAAAAACCTCTCTGTCCATCCACTCTTTTGGTCTCGTCCGATAGCATACTCCAGGGGCGTTATCCTCGACCCGTTCGATAGGATACGAGCGAATGGTATTTTTAAACACAAGCCGTGGTGCTTCATTTCGCGCTTTTGCACCTCATGTTATCCTGAAACTCTTTTTGATGGGATCACCACCGCATATCACCTGAGCATACTTCACTTCACTTTTCCCTTTAAATCTGAGGGTCTGGTCGTTGTCCACATTAAAGACAAAATAAGTCTCATCCGCGGTTCCAATAAGATCTGCAATGAGAAGCCCTGACTCGAATCCAAGCTTCAGTTCGCCGAGGTGAAATATAACAGACCGGGCAATACATACCTGCTTAGCAGGGCTACTGAGCAGCTTGCCGGTTCGTGTCTGCAGAACTATACCATTAGCAGTCATGAAATGATGCTCCCACCGAAGCGAAACGCGGCTAGCAATAGGCAGGCCTTATCAATTATGGTGGCATGGTACCCGGAATCATTTTTCGGCAGCATGAATCAGAGCAAGGGAGTGAGTTGGCAGAAAACCAGTCGAGAATTTCATTCCAAGTTCGCGAAGCCCTCCGAATTCGTTCTGGAGTTCTTCGTAAATAGAAGGAAGCCAACATGGACCGTTTAAGACCATGAACTCCGATAGCCTAGGAACGCGCGCGCTGGATTCTGCCGGATATGTCGCCAGAAAACGTGGTGCTGCGACGACCAGACGCTTTGAGCGCTAAAATGGCTTCTCGTTTCTTCCACCACAGGCTCTATTTCTGCGTATTTGCCTTTGTTTTCACGGAGAAGAACTGGGGAAATCGACTAACAGCTTTGGAGATGATACTAGTCGGGCTGTCGATGGCTGCGACGTCAACCATCCACTTTGTCAAGCAGTATCGATCGGCGACAGAGCACATATGCACCATGTGGCGGCACGTCGATGTGGATGGATTAGAGGCAATAGCACCAAGGAAAGATAGCTTAAAGGCACCGCCGGAGTTGCAGTGATCTGTTCTTGATCTGGCGCATGCTCAACCTGGCAGTTACACAGTACCTGCGCAATGACTCGCTCGATGGGGCCTTCTGATCAAAGCATGATGCCTTTTCTGCAGATGCTCCAGGGAGGGGCCAACTGCCTGCTGTCTTAAGGGTTGGTGTAAGCAGGGAGAGATGAAGCGTTTTAGGCTGTTTACGGCTGGTTTGCAGTTCTATTGCCGCCGGCGGTTCTGATCTCACGGTTTCAATACATAGATCCGTTCTGTACAGCATGTACAATTGTACGGCCTGGCATTACAAATAAGGGATGTCTTAACACTTGCTAATACGCAAGATTTTCATGATCGTATGATAAGGGTCTTCCGAGGGAAGCGTTCAAAAATTGGATTGGCCCAACTCAGTTCTTCACCCAATTTAATTTTTCATCCAATCTAAATCCGGTGATTAGGGGATTAAAGTAGCATATTGGTCAAAAGAAATACCGCGTAGGAATATCGCAGGAATAGCCTTCCGGGTGACCAACCGTTGGGGGCTCGAACGCACAATTTCGACTAATAAATTTCTCTTGTGCCCCCGTACCCCCGGCACCGCTCTGTGCCGCCCGCCCCATTTGTTGGCCAAAATAATTTGACCTCCTGTCTGTATGGAATGCCCTGGACCAGTCGGGAAGGTCATCAGGACAGCTGCGTAGCGTTAAATGCAATTCTTTTCTCTCCTAAACAAAACTAATTACAAATAATTTCTATCCATTAAAAGAGAGAGGTATGAAATTGCGGTGGGTGGGTGGACATGAGAGATGCATGGCGGGTTCCTCAGAGCCGACGTCGCCCTGCGACAGTCTATATCAGAACCGAGATAAACTTTCGCACATTCACACGTGTAAATCTTACACCTGGTACAATTTGCACATACGCATCGACTGTGCGCCATCCGCCGCCACGCTCGCTATGAGTTTCTTCCGCATAAACGAAAGGTCTACCCACGACATAAAACTTTAGCTCTAATCAGTTGTTTGCCCCAGATATGAAATCTCCTTCCAATCAATTCCGTACGGTACAATTGTACAGCCCTCATCAATCCACAGATCTCATACTGTATTACTGAGTTCTTTCTCGATATAGTGACTCCAAGATGTGGCTTCCTGAAGACCTTAAAAAATCACTTATCCAAAGGTTCCGCTCTACCGGAAAGACAGGGGCCATGGAACTACAAGGAATAATTTCCACTATATGGTTCACCACACCAGGGGGTCACTGTATCGAGAAAGGAACTACTGTATTCAATATACACGTAGCGAAGAAATGGCCAACAGCACTGCACTCAGCATTGCCCTGAGGAAGAGGCCATTGCTGACGAAGCAGATCGCCAAACCCGCAGCCAAACCCATTCAGCACCATTCACAACACCGCGCCGTCTCCGCACCCCCGCACCCCCGCACCCCCTCGCCCCCTCACCGCCATGTCGACCGCCTTCGACTACACGGAGCACCCGCACCGTCGCTACAACCCGCTCTCGGCGCGATGGGTGTTGGTCTCCCCTCACCGCGCCAAGCGCCCGTGGCAGGGATCGGTGGAAGACCTTCCATCTGACGAGCGTCCGGAGTACGACCCGTCCGACTACCTAGGTCCGCGCAACTTCCGCGTCAACGGCTCGGTGCAGAACCCCGACTACAGTACCACGTTCGTGTTTGATAATGACTTCCAGGCCCTGCTTGCCGATACGCCGCAGGGGCAGGTTGGGTCTGTTGAGAACCGTGATCTGCTTGTTGCCAAGGCTGTTCGGGGGAAGTGTCGCGTTGTTTGCTTCTCGCCCAAGCTTAATAAGACTGTTGCGGAGATGAGCGTTGCTGATCTGGTGCACGTCGTCAATGCCTGGGTGCTGGAGTACACCAACCTGGCAAAGTTGGATTATATCAGCCACGTGCAGATCTTCGAAAACAAAGGCGCCATGATGGGCTGCTCCAACCCGCATCCGCACGGCCAGATCTGGGCCTCCGAGTTCGTACCCGAGGAGCCCTACAACGAGCTGGCCAACCTGCAGAAGTACCACGAAGCAAAGGGAACGCACATGCTGGAAGACTACGCCAAGTTGGAAATGGACGCCAAAGAGCGCATCGTCTGCCAGAACGACACCTTCATCGCCGTCGTGCCCTTCTGGGCCACGTGGCCCTTCGAGGTGCTCGTCATGACGAAGACACGCGTCCCCTGCCTGCTAAACTTTACAGACGCCATGCGTACAGATCTAGCAGACATCTACCGTCGCGTCGCCGTGCGCTACGACAACCTCTTCACAACGCTCTTCCCCTACTCCATGGGCATACATCAGGCCCCCACCGCGGCAGCAGACCCCGCTGCACACGCGTATGCGCACTTCCATATGCACTTCTACCCGCCGTTGCTGCGTAGCGCCACCGTGCGTAAGTTTATGGTCGGGTTTGAAATGCTCGGCGAGTCGCAACGCGACCTCACCGCTGAGCAGGCTGCCGTGCGTCTGGCGGTTCTGCCGGAGGTTCATTACAGCGAGGCGAAGAAAGGCGCGCAGTAGATTGGCACGACCCTCGTAAAGGGCATAGCATACAAAAATTACAAGGAGGATTGCTACCGCTTTTTGCCACGCGACTGCGAGGCGCCCATCTTGTTCATGACCTTCTCCAGCTGCTCCTCGCGCACCCAATGCTCAAGCACATCCATGCAATCCCACGTGACATCCACGAGCATATCCTGCTCGCCTCTTGTAAAAGCACCCAGCACATGTCCCTTCCACTCCTCGCCGCCACCGTGCGGCGAACCAACGCCAACCTTCAACCTCGCATACTCCCGCGTCCCAACATGCTTCTCGACGCTCTTAAGCCCATTATGCCCACCGGCACTCCCGCGCGCACGCAGTCGCAGCCTGCCGAGCTCCAGGGCCATGTCGTCCGCCACGACCATGAGGGCGCTCGTGGGCACTTTGTAGAAGGACATGACGGCGCGCACGGCGCGTCCCGAGTCGTTCATAAACGTGCGCGGCTTTACGACGTGCACGACGTGGTCGGCGACGGAGACGGTTGCCACGTCGGCGTGAAAACGAGTGTCACGGCGGAAGGCAGGGCGCCCATTTGCCTGCACGAAACGTGCCACGAGGTCGAAGCCGACGTTATGCCGAGTGTTGTCGAAACGCGGCCCGGGGTTTCCGAGGCCCACTAGTACCAGTCGCTTGCCGCGTGGGGCGGGCTGTGCGCGCGCCTGTCTGGCACCCGGATCCGGCTTGGCGTCTGGCATCTGGGTGGCGCATGCAGTTTGGTCGGCGGCAGAGTCGGGCATTGGGCGCGCGTGGGCGCGCGGGATTGCTCGTGTGTGGATGCTGCGACGCGCGTGGGGAAGCACGGGCAGGATGAAGGCTGCGGGGGCTCGCATTGCGCCGTTTGATTTGGGTGGCGGCGTGGCGGCGGGTGGGAAACTGGGAGGCAAGCGCAGGAGGCAAGCGCAGGAGGCAAGGTGGTGGGTATCGGCCGTGGGCGAGGAGGGCGGGCGAGGAGGGCGGAGGCGGAGCGGCGGAGCGGGGAGTGAGGTGCGAGGTGTGCGGCTGTGCTGTAGCCTGGAGGTGGATGGACGTAGGGCGTGGTGGGTGGAATAATTAAAATTATTTAATTTATTATTAGTGTGCGTTGACGAGAAGAAAAAAGAAAAAAGAAAAATAAGATACCCCCAGCAGGGCTCGAACCTGCGACCCTGGCGTTATTAGCACCATGCTCTGACCAACTGAGCTATGGAGGCTTGCTTGCGAATGAAGCCATTTCCAAGCCTACTTAAAGCAGGGCATCGTTGGTGTGAAATTGGTGCGCGCATTTTCAAATATTTTCAAATATTTTCAAATATTTTCATACTAATGCAAAGTCATCGATGTTGCACAGTATGATCAAACAATCAATTCAGCAACAGCCATCCATGTCCCAGCTTCCGTGTTCGCCCCCATAGAAAACGTCTCACCAAGCGTCAGCCCTTCGCTCTCAACAAACCCCTTCAGCACGTCACCCCCCGCCTCAAAATCCACCCCAAACCGCAGCTCCTCCTTCGTAATCTTCAGCAGCTTCCATCCCGACTTCATGCCGGGAAACATTTCGCCCTTCACAAACTTCATCCCGTAAAAATCAGCCGCGATTATACTACCAGCCGCCGACCCCTCGCGCATCGTCGCCATCGTAGCACGCACGTCCTCCTCGTTCAAATACAACGTCACCCCCTCCCACAGAAACACCGTTCGTTCCTGCCGCTGGTACCCCGCCTCCTCCAGCGTCCGCATCCACCCGCTGGCCCGGAAGTCCACCTCCACAAATGCAACATCCCCCTCAGAGATGCCCGCCTTTCGTAGACACTCCCGTTTCATCCGCTGCGTCCCCTTCTGGTCCACCTCGAACAACCGCAGCCCCGCCTCCTTCAACAACCCATAGCAGCGCGTGTCAAACCCAGCACCCATCACCACAAACTGCGTCGCCTCCACAATTCTGCGCTGAATGATCGCGTCAAAGTATAACGAACGATTTGTGACCGTGTTGGAAAGTCGCTCCTGCCCGCGTTCACAGGTCGCCGGGTAGTACCACACGTCGCCTGTGAGTCTGTGCCGCACGTAGAGAGGGAAGAGCATCAGCCAGGCCCCCAGTAGGGACAGGTTGGGCAGCACAGCCGCTAAACGCGCTGCGGGAAGATCATCGCGTACTCCGAACGTGTGCATGGCCCAGCGGTTGAGGAGTACGTCGCCCGCAGTCGCGGACACGCCGAGCTTGTAGCTTACGAACAGCTTTTTCCAGAAGAGTAGAAGGGTGCCAAATATGCATAGCGGCATCCAGAGGATTTGCAGCGGCCAGAAGATTAGCGCCGCGAGGCTCATGTTGGTCAACTGCGGGTGTAGCAGGGTGTGTGCATGTGGCAAGGGTTCGTGAGGCGGGGATCTGCACTTGGAGCGTCAAGAGCTTTGGAGCTAGGTGTGAAGGAAGGCGATCGCCAGCTGGGAGAAATGAAGCGTGGAAGCAGAGAATCTCTTCTCCCATGTCCCATGATTCATGGCCGACCGTTTTCCTTCCTTGAGCGTACCCCTCGAGGGGCATCTGCCAGGGGTACCGGGAGGCACGGGAAATACGATTACTTCCTACTCCAATTACAGGAATGGGAAAGAAATGATATAATAATACAAACAAAGTGGAGATTACAGAGTGATAGCTTATAGATTAAATTATACTTGTACATGATGTAGAATAGCATCCCACCTCCTCACAAAAGAAGAAAGACTGGTTTGAGAGGGCAAGTAGTAGGTAAACGGTGAGAAAAAAAACAAAAAGGTAGGTCAAAAGAGCAGCTCAGTAAACACTTTAGGTCCCAACTTTATAATCTAAATTTCAAACAAAAGGGAGCCGTTCTCTAGAGTGAATTGAACGATATTTGCCACAGCATGGAAACATATAGCATGAAGCTCCTTTCAATGTCTGAAACGAGTAGATAAATTTTGGAAGTGTTTAAACCGAGCCTTCACTGTCTCATGACGAGCGCGGATGAGCGAAACAAGTCGCATCTGACTGTGCTCAACAGCACACCTTGCATCACGATAACCTTTATCCGCGACGACATCCTCTCCAGGCGCGTAGTAGTTTCAGGTGATGATTAAATATTTTTTCGATCGAACCAAGTACCAGCAGCAAAAGGCCCATTAACCCATACAATAGGCCCAAAATTAATGCTAAAAGCAACTTCATAACGCAGAGCTGCAGGGTGGAACTTGTGACTATACCACTTGCGGTCAAAAGGAATGGGCTCATTTATCCTGAATTCTGTACCATCCACAGAAGTATAAAATGCTAATACCGCTTCTCCATGCATTCTAGTAGACCATTTAATCTATGTTTTGTTAGTTATTGCTCAATGATACCCATCTCCTTAAAATTTAATATTCAACTTACCTCAGAAAGAACAACCAACTGTTCAATTATAAACCATTTCCACTTACAAAACGTTTTCTCGTCTACAGATACCATTGAGGGACAAACAGAATCGGTAGCGTACGTAGGTCTTAAGTCTCAATAGAGCCCATAGTAAATGGATTGGTTAGGAAATCTCCCTCGTAGCGTGCTGCATTTTATTCCATACGATTGAACAAGTAAGAGGAGAAACCCCAGACAGTCGTCGATATCGCTCAATAAATACTGTCATCGAAACACCAGGGGCCCTGCCCAAAATATCTGAGCCCATTGAAACAAATGCCGCTGCAGAGCACCTTGAAGTATCCATGTCTGCATTTCCACCTGGGATTCGGTGAAAAGGCTTGAGCTCTTTTGCCAAGGTGGTCACCCACATTCATAGATTTTTGGCCTCCTATTCTATCGTGCCAACATAACAATAATGTTTTATGACTTTTTGATAATGTTATTTTGCTTTAAAATACCATAAAAGCGATGGTAAGTTTCTGTGCGGTAACTTTGGTAACTTTAAAATAACGCAAACTAAAATATTGGTACGTTTTGCTATTATTAACGTACAGTAGTTATAGTTTTGAAAACTTTTCAGAGAAACTTGAAACATTTATAATTACAGCTGGTAACCTGCAAAACCATAAATTAATACGAAACTTACCCCATGATAATAAGACGGTAAGTTCATAAAACAGGTGTTTTTATTGTTTTGCGGTGGGGTAAAGTCTATTGTGGGTGCCCGGAGAGGTAATATCTTACAATACATTTGATGAAAAGAAGGCATGGTTCAGACTTGTCAAGCAATTTCACGCCATGCTAACGGCAAATTAAAACTTACCCCACATTGTATTTCGGTCCTATCAAAAGTTACCAGGTCTGGTAACATGTTTTGTAAAGCCAACCCACATTTGTTCAATTTAAAATTTTAAAAAATTGTAATTATTATTATTCTTTACAGTGTGACACACGGTTTGAATTTTTCAGAGGCATTCTTAGTTGGAATTCCATCAGCACATGCTGTTCAACGTTCCAATCTCTTTTTGGTGCGTGCGAAGATCGGATCCACTATGGCACCCAGTCGAACACGATCTGGCATGAAGCTGACTAAGGGTAACGAAGACGTGAAAATTCTGAAGTCGCTAATTGAGGGAGGTGAGCTCAATGGTTCGCAGAGACCCTGGAAGTGTGGTTACCAAAGCCGCGATATAAGAAAACTATCGGCTAAAAAATTCCGCACGTATTATCACAACCTGCTAGAAGAGCTCGGTGCTATATGTTCAAAGAAGGTATGTTTTTATTGTTTGACGTATTTTTAACTGAACAAAAATACCACAGCTAACCAACGTTTTTGTAGCAATTGCGTCTCTCATTGATGATGACGCTGTCGTGGCCCGCACCTCTGAGGAAACAGCTTCGAAGAGGAGGCACTATATGCCAGATTCGGGGGAAGAAACTGGTGATGAGGAGGCGGATATGGAAGGTAGGGGGGACATAAGCCTCGGGCCAGGATCCTTTAAACCTGTATTCCTTATATCTAAATGGAAGGAGACTTTTACTACCCGCCCTTTCTTTCAATTTCCATACTGCTACCGTCTGGTGTCAGCGATGAATATCGTTTGAGCTTCGTAGAAGATGGTATAGTGCTACAGCTGAAAGTTCCCTGGTCGGAGCAAATGACCGATACAAAGAAGCTGCATCATTTTTGGCTGGTCATAGAGGTAGGGAGTCGCGTGGGTCGCGATCATGGATTCGAATTCGCTTCGCGCTCTATGCGCTCTACACCAGACGAACCGGTTGTCTCTTTTGCTAGCATTTCCCTTCCATTTGGGTGGAAACAAATGTTGAGCAAGAGCCCCTATTCTGGTCCAGCAAAGGCGTGCGGATTGTGTACGTCGACCTCAAATCGGCAATGGACACTTATGTCAGAGTGACCCTAAAGAAGGCATTTAATGACATTTCAGCCACTTCTCCAGACTCCAGCACAGGTTCGTTGAACACCCCTGTGACAAACATGTCTCGTGCTTCAGATGATTAAACTGTTTTCTTTTTTATACATACTTTGCGTTAACTTCCAATTATTCGTTATACTTATTTATTTATCTTTTTGAGATGAGTGCAGTACTCAGACGATACGGTTGTGGATTCTTCGCTAGTTTTAGACGCCATATTGAAGCTCTAGAAGGACAATGTAAAAGGCACAGATGCCCGAGGCTCAAAAACGTCCTCTGCGGTTTCCTCTATTCCTCTCTACCCTCCCTCCTTTCTCTCTAGAGCGGGTCTCTAACTTATACTCACCTATCACTCACTCATCTCTTCTCTTTGTGTGTGTTATCTCTCTCGATTCTCTCTCCGTCCTTTCGAGGTCCTTTCTAATTATCTCTTTCTCCTTCTCGCTCCTGTCTCTTCATGGCCTGTTAGTGGCTCTGTCTGCTGACATTCAGAATAATCTCCATCCTTATGGTCGTCTGTTCGTGTCTTTTCGATTCAGTGACCTTGATGACTCGCACACCACACGTGTACGAGTTGTCCACGAGTGAGATGTATTCTAACAACGGTATGGTACCACTAAGGGGCCTGTAACAGTTCTGCACACAATGTGACACATGCATCCTAAAATGTTTTCGTTTCGCACTACAATTTGAATATCTAGAGTTGTAGACCCCCTTTTCTCTTTCAGAAAACGGCCCTATATAGCAAAGAGAGCAATGAATCTCTCCTGAGAAGATGAGCTAAGGTGAACAAGATCGTGCAGAGTAATTCAGAGGTAAAGTGACCTCTCTTTAAAAGCAATTTAGAGAGGTCACCCTAATTTGACACCCCTACAGAAGCAACGTGGCCCCTAAAAACAATCTAATTTACACCTATTACGTCATCAGCTAATTGCGCAAAACATTCCCTTTACCAACAGGATTCAGGTTAGTTCAAGACGACAGGATGCAAATCACTCCTACCTACAGCTCTAGATACACATCTAGCCCTGCGAGCTTTTCTCTTTGAATCAAGGGTTGCACGATGGATGATACGCTGTGGAGCAAGCTCCAATAATCTTCCCAAATATGCCCTTGCTTCCTTGTATGCACGGCATTCTACAGCGTTACGGCGTGCGGCGTTTCATGAACTTCCCTGCGACGCTCTGTTCTAACCTGTAGCGCATTAAGAACAGTGTTGGAAGTTAGATGAGCACCTGATACAGTATTGATACGGATATTTCCGTTTTCTTCTACGTCTGCATCCCTCAAAAGGGTACATCCCTTTCCAAAAAAGCTCTTCAAAAGCTGCTGCCGACTGATACCATTATCCAAATCTTTTCTTTTGCTCGTTGAAACCAGACCCACCAATGGTTCTACAGTGGCACGTAGCATGACAGTGCCCGACAGACCAGTCTTAATAAATCCAGAGATAATATTAGACTTAGAAACTGATTCAGAATAAGCAATGCTCATACAATGTGCCAGGTCAAAAGCGTCCATAACATTCTTGCTCCTTGAAATGCTGTGGATTTAATTCTGGAGATGTGACTTGTAGGAAGAAAATACTGACACATCCAAAGGCTGCAATAAATGGCTGGTATGGGACGGTAGTGCCACAACAATGATTTGATTGTCCTTTAAATGATGCAAAGTCTTGTATTGGATTTGCGCACTGTAACCATCAAGAACAAGAAGTAAATATTGCTGATTCGTCCTGAGTTCTTTGGTTCCTTCCACGAAATGCTTTGCCCAATCATAAAAAATTGCCATGTCCACCCAGGCTGCTCTCGTTGATACAAATAGCACGGTGGGAGAAAAGAGTGTAACGTTTGAACATTTCCATTAACACAGCGAAAATGAGCTTCTTTTCCAGGGAATACTGTAGTACCCCGTATGGGGGGGTACTACGTTTATTTTGACAAACCTTCATGGGGAAGGGTCGTCAACACCCGTCCACCCGCCTAATTCGAATGAATTAAGGCAGATGGACGGGATCAAAATGACTTGGCC
>JAUBNZ010000588.1:0-16013 GCA_032355485.1 Bonnemaisonia californica
CCGGCGATACTGTAATGGGCGCCACCGACAATGGTGGTTGCTCATTGGCAGTTGTGGCAGATTCGGGTATGGGAGCTCAGGTCCGGCTGCACTGGCCCCTGGGGCCCTAATGTGCCCCTCTGGGCTAAGCACTGTAAGACGCCCTGGCTCCACGCGCACACGTGTAACCAACGGGGTACACCTGGGCACGGGGGATTCCAGATTCCGGCAGTCCGTACCGATCTGTCCTGTAAGTCCCCGATCCGGGCACGCGTGCACTGTAAGGTGCACGCGTGTCCGTGAGAAAAAAATAAATAATATGGAAACGTCCTGCACGGCGGAGGCAGGTAACCGTCGGGTCGTACCCTGCGCTGTGCGCCTCTGAGGTTACCACGGCGCGGGGCCCAGTAGCTCCAGCCGCATATGGCTGAGTACTACAACAAATACGCATATGAAGCTCTTCCCCACGTCTCATCCGGACACAACCACATGGCCGCCGAAGTCTGCGAGCGGTGTTGATGATATGTGACTTCGATCAAGAAGTTACGGTATGATTGAGTCTAGGTGACAGCGGTTGGTGATGTGAGGTGATGGATGCAGATGCAGGTGGGCTGCCGGTAAGTGCAATCAAAATTGGCACGTATGTACGGACGGAAAATTTAAAAACGAGTGGATCTCTTCCGGTCTCTTCTCCAACCAGCGCGAAATCTGCGACCTACTCTTACAACTGTTCTTGATAAATACACAGACGGTACGAAGTCCGTGTGGAAAAACAAAACACTTCCATGTAATCAAGAAGGCATTCACGATCCGCTGGACAGGTGGGCGATGGTTGCGGGTGCGCAAGTTAGAATGGATAGGAACGAGATATTAAGGGTACGTAGCTGTTTGAAAGAGCTCAGTACGAGTGAAATTACGGGATTAGGGTCTACGTGTGAACGCGGTGCCTTGGAGAATGCGCGGTTTACCTACATATATACAACTCTGATTGTTCGTTCCCTGCCCTGCTAATATAATTCTTCCTCGAAAGATCGCTTTAATTCCTAGACCACGTAATCAATCTCATGCTGATCATGAGTTCATACGTTCGAATATCCATTGCTCAGGTTTTTCGTTGCTCTTCATCCAAGAACCACGTTCTCAAATTAAGTTAGAGCCTATGTGTGCTTAACGGTTTGGTTCTCCATTCCTATGTTCGGAGCGGCAATTGCGTTTCATGCAAGGTAGGGATTGCCTTTCAGTGTAATCCTCCATGTGCCAGAATGTTTAGTTCCCCACTCATATTTTCGGAGTTGCAGTAGCTTTTCAAGCGAGGAAGGGATCACTTCTATTCTTAAAATCGCCGAAACTTGGAAAATCCAAATCATATAATTTCATCGTTTTTTTGTACTGGGATAACCCTCATTATTTCCTCCGTCACAATTTTCCATGCGAGGTAGTGAGTATTTCTTCGAACAAACAATATACCTTTCCCCTTCCGGTCAGAAGCTTTATCTACCCCGAAAGATAAACATCCTCAATCTGTGTCCCACTACGAATGTTTACTGTGATACGTCCAAAAACACTGGGATTTACTCATGCCTCACAGGCAATACCTCAAGTAATACTTCTTGCGAAGCCTACTGTCTTACCTCCTCTGTCCTACCTTGTCATGATTTCGGGTTCATGTCGATCGACCTTCCACAAAACGTCTCCGTTCTCCCTGTTCCGACAGTAATTGTAGCCCTCTCCGAAGCACCTTCGCCCACATGACTGTGCATTCTCATTGGCAGTATTTTCACCATCCCCAATAATAATGAGCTACTTTCGAGCCTTCTCATAGCAACAATCAGCCGCCTCCGCTGATCGATGAATCCTATCTCGTGTCTCCGATTGCTGCGTGTGCATGTTACAATAATTACCTCTCGTTCCTGACCCTACATCGAATCAACTGTACACACTGAAACGTTCATATATCGTCTAAAATAGCAGTCTCGTAGTGGTCTGTCTGCTCTTCGAAGCACATTAGTAATCTCTGTAGCTTGTGCCTTGTACGACGCAATCACTGATATTTCATTCTTCAGATTCGATGTCGCATCAAGTGCAATCACCAGCTTCCCTATGACTTGTTCCACAATTTTCGCCTCTAATTCATTGAATATCTTCCAACTAGCAGTGTTGCTCTCTACTTTCAATAAATTGTCAAATGTTTCAATGCAGGTAAGCGGTGGAAAATATCCTTCAGTACTGCCCCGCACATCACCGCTGATTGAATTATAGCCAGTCGAGAAAATACTCGCTCTCAATCCATCTCTCCCCTTCTTCTCATTGAGAAACCTGCTGAGGACAGCAGACACCGTGGGACGCCTACGGTATTGAAAATTTAGCATAAGTGTATGGCACCACTTCGATGACGTCAAACGCTCGAAGTAAGACTCAGCAATAGTCTCAAACTTAAGCCTTTCATCACCCGCCGGCTCTATTAATTTCCCGGAATGGAATATCAAAAGCAACTGGTTCTGGTCTCCGAATTTCACAACCTGTAACGGGGACCTGTCTGGTTGCATTCCACCTTTTGCTCCTCTTCCAAACTTTCGTGCATGCATTATGCCTGCCTACAGAGCGGGCTCCTTAACTTGCGCAGCCTCCTCAACAATTACAATATCAAACGAACATGAAAATGTTCTGAATTCATCCCCACCAGCACTGGACAGGGCTAGGAGCCCAAAACGCATTCTTCGGCAAGGGTTCGTCTCGATTTCCCACTTGGCATGGAGAGTCGAGGAAATTCTTTTCGGAATGCATGATCACCATAACGCAATGCCATGGATTTCATTTCGTATTCGGAGATTTCTCGAAAATCATAACCTCTCTTGGCTATCCTCGTCATCTCCGGATACATTATCCCGTCATTTCCAATATCGATTCCTTTCTCCGGCAATTGGCGTAACATTACATCCACTGCTGTATTCGATCCTGCACACACTAGAATTCTGGCTGCTACTGATGCCGTGTTTCTCCTGCACACGTCTCCCAGACCATCGAGCAAATTCACTTGAACCTTACCGACATGTCCCATAATACTGTGATGAATAATCGGTCCAATCATAGCTACCATGCATGATGATGTTTCCCCAGTTCGTGGTGGTCCTTAAATTATAGACCTACTGTTCGAATCCCATTCGCATTTCCAATGTTTCCAAGGGCACTCTTCAATGCTTCGTGCTGGGAGGCATTGGTGACCCTGCATCTCTTCAATGGGTCAATATAAGCCTTGCATCCTCTGTCAACCTTCTTCTTCGTTCATAATTTGTTTGGTCAAGATATAGAAGACAATCCTTCCTGAGGAGATTATACCGACGTTCCTATCAGGGCATCAATAATCCCCGAAGGCATTCGTCGTCTATACTAGATACTCGTGTTGTTGTTCAAAGTAATAATCAATTTGATCTTGTCAATTGATACTTCCAATGCAATCTTATCTACATCGTAGACATCCATCACGACTTGACTGGGGATGGGAAACATAACGCTGCTTCAATCCATAATTCCAGGATTAATTGATCGCTTGAGGAAGTATCCAAACCCAGGACTCTTCCATCCAGTTTCCAACGAAATTCTGTATTCATCCGATCGTCTGTACTAATGCATTTCAAACGTGTTCAATTCGCTCTGGGACTCTTTTCATGAATTATCACTTGTAATAGATCACGCGATGTCAATATTCCGTTTACGAATCGTCCAAGATAATTTTCCAAGTCAGGTTCAATAGCCATAATTTCTCGCAGAAGAGTACCACAAGTTTCAACTGTCCACAAAGCAGTCCACATCAATATTTACTGTTGTACATCCTCGCATTGAGAAGCATCGACCCAAAGTTGTTGCCAAAGTCCTTCCAAAATTGCTCTCAGCCGTTCGACCTTCGAACTGAAAAGGTAGGAAACATCTCGGAAGTACAGATCAGCGCTCCAGCTCAAAATGTCACAAACATATAGGTGAACAAGTCTCATACATTCCCGGTTATATGAAAATACCAGTTTCTTAGAACTTTCATCATCATCATCCCGTCCTGACGACGCTCCTCGTCTGTATCGTTCCTTTTTCTGGTTTTCGGTTCCTTATCGGGTTTACTCCCATCTCCTTCTCCTGTATCACCATTACGTTGTCCATCCATTAGACCTCAGTCTTCCTGATTGGAGTCTTCTTGATCATGGCATCTTTTGGGAGCATTCGGTTTGTTACGATTACCACCATTTTAAGCAATACCTCCACCACCTGGTTCCTTTACAAGGCGACGGCGCTTCACATGTTCAGCAATACTTTCGTCTTCTTCAGGAGTTGGATTGGAATTCGGTGTTGGATTCGGATTGGGATTCGGTGTAGGGGATGATGTTCCACTTCGAAGGCGATCGCGCGGTCTTCCATTTGACTTTTCTCGGATTTTTACGCGCTTCTTGTCAGTTTCCACTTTCATCTTGGATGGATTTATACGCTTGCCGGCCATACTAAACCCTCCATCATCAATACTCTGTATTAATTGTCTCGCTTCTTCCACATCAAAATTCAAATATGTTATGTCCTAGTCGGGAAAGAGAACTTGCGCCAGTTTTGTCGAGATTCTCTCGATATGCCCTTCCAGTCCGTTGAAAATAGTTTCCACTTCTGCAGATGACCAAATCTTCAAAAACACCCAGCCAATGATCTCTACTATCACTTTTCCGATGAGTCTTTCAACTACAAAATCAACCTCTGCCACTTTCACCCGTAATTCACCTGTCAGTTTCCAAGACATTCTTCCAGTCTCACTTTTCCTGGTCTGCGATATCCTTCTCTGCGGAGCTTCCAATTCTACTTTTGTCAATTCATGCACACTATGCCACTAATCACGCATATGGAATCCAACTATACTATCATCGCTCTGACTCGCCATATCTTCAGTATTCTATGTACCATCTTCATACCTTCCCAACTTTGAAATAACATCTGCCAAATTTGGTTGACGTCTTTCCATCCAGGACAGCAATGTGCAGAACACAAAGACAAAATTGAGAAATATAAGAATTACCCTCTCACGAGCCTCAATGTGGGATTTCACCGCAACTTGCAATAGGCCCGGTGCTTTATACATGAAATCACCCTCGCCTTCCAGCCGACTTCCTACGGAAACATTCTTCGAAAGATCAATAGAAAGAACGCCTCCTCTAACGCTTGCTTCATTCTTGACTCCCAGGAGCTCGCAAGCATCAAATATTGCAAATCTTTCATGGGCCTTCAAAAACTCAAAGATTTCATCCATTCTCCTGAGCCATCTCCCCTTCAGAACTCAGCGCCAAGCCATCGCCGTAAACCCATAAAATGAATGGGATTTCTTTGCAAATTCCGGTAGGTTAACGTCCAGATTCCCTCCAAGTTCCACAGAATGCAGAGCTCCAGTTCTCTCTTTTCCAATGATATCGGTCAAAAATTGATGAATAGGAGGACCCATCTGTTCAGAAAGACAATTTCAGTACTGTTTCATCAATCATGCCAGACACGTGAAAGTATTGAAAGCCCCAAACACAACTTCCCACCAACTCCACCTTTACACGTCCATCAATAACACAATCATCTCGCCTGCCCATTTCGAATTTATGTTCTGAAGAACCACCGAAAACAAAATTTCGGAAACATTCTCGTCCCCCGCCTCTATATAAATTCGTTTCCCTGCCAAAGCGATTATTTCGCTAACACATCATCGGGTGCGAGACCTTTTGGGGGCGATGGTGCCCTTTCACCTCAAACATTCAAATGTAATATGTTCACTTTCCAATACAAACATATGTTCTAGCTCTCATTGCAATTTATTGTAGTTATTAAGCTCTTCCTCCCTGAAATATTCAAAAGTGAATTAATATCTTCCATGGAAAGCAACGCTGGCAAGTGTAGAAGCCAAAGAGGAACGGAAATGCCAATCCAAAGATCCCACAAATCGTTTTGAGAACATTTACTTTTCAACTCCTATCAAAATTCACTTCTAACCTACATGAAAAGCAACCTCCACACCAAGGACTCAGATTTTCGCATCTTTCCATCCTGAAAGAACGCATTTTATTCGAAAATTGGTAATCAATACATTCTGCCGAGAACATTACACAGGTTATCATAATTTTATGACATGATAATTCAAACGTTCCGAGTTTCACTTCGAAAGCCATTGCATGGAACGCAGACATGTTTTAACGGGTTTTTCTGTATCTCAATTTATGCACGCGCGGTAAATAATTACGTCTTATGACACAAACTACCGGGTGCTTCATGTAGCGTCTCTCTTAATACATTTTCCAGCACATTATTGACATCGAACTCGCGTAAAACACGTTTCACCACGTGCCCTACATTATGGCGATTCGATTAACTCGAAATCCCATATCGAGACAACAGTATTTAATCGAACATCAACTGCAACCATCTTGAAAACACTGAATTCTTAGCCAGAGTGGCGCAAATATTGCAACTCTTTTTCCCGCTCATCCGACCAGGAACAACCTTTCACGTTCTACTGAGAGCCACAACGAGAATTCCCATAAAAAATACCCGCATAGTGATGTTGTGTACCCTATTATAGTCACGATAGTCGATAAGATTTAGTGAAAGATTTTCTTCCGGCGAATTCGAATTCATTGCTTATACGCCAAGTGCCCAGTCTCCATTCGCTGAATTTTCCATTTTTCAAATACAAAGGCATTTCTTTCATGCTAGGTACGTGAAAATCCCAATTTTTCAATTTCAAATATTTTTCGGGAGACTGCAACGTTTTTCACATTTCCGAATTTTCCTGATACAATCGAAAACGCAGGAATAAATCATTATCTGAACTTGCATTTTCCCGACTCCCCATTCCAAACTGTTTCGAGGTGCATATTGCTTTTAAGCGCCGGGGGAATCTGGCCATCCACGTAGCTATGAAAAATCCCTGATCCCTTTCTGATCCATTTTTTGTGCGTGGCCCCAGAGAGCGTCCACTTGCGTTACAGTAAGCGATTAGCACGACCTGCTGGATGGGCTGCGGGCGTCAAGCTGAGACCGGTTGGCCAGAGAGCTCGAATCTCATGTTTTCTCCAATATTCCAAATCTCTCCAGGAACACCCTTATTCCCCATTCCCAAAATTCTTATTGTTGATTCCCTGTGGTCCCTGCGGGTACTGATTGAGTTCGTTTCAACGATACCAAGAAGTTACCCCTGTTGATACAGGCTGCGAACCCCCTTGCATTTGTCTGAGTACACCGACATGTGGCTCAGTGCTTTCATTTTTGGATGTGACCACAGTAAGGTGGTGAGTTCAATTCTTATGAAGGACATAATTGCTCGATGTGCATCAGATCAACTTACAATGTGATACGGGTAATGGGATTGGCTTTACTCTGGATTTCAAATCCGGATCTCACCGCCGTCGCCGCCGCTAAGGACTAAAGCCGAAATGGTCTGTGCCGAAGTTCGAACTTCTGCCATATTGAGTAGTATAAGTAGAGAGGTGGCTCAACCATCGCAGAGTAAACAAAGTCAAGCGACAACTTCATCCATTAATTATAACTACCTTCCCACTTACCTTCGCAGGCTAAGTGTCTCTGGATCGCAGATCCAATTATCTGGATTGTATGCAATATTTGGAGGAGATATTAACCCCTGGATGTTTTACTGGAAATTATAATAGTGCTGTATCCTGAATTCGACAGCGGCGCTGAAGGCACATACCGAACAGATTTCTGATAAAATAAAGAGTAGAAGCTCGGAGTTCTCTCCCGGGTTGCGAGTGGCACGGAAACCGCATCCCAAGTGCACAACTTCGATTTGTCGCACAGACCGTAAAATATACAAGAATGTAATGAGCACAGAAAACAGCATATAAAGAGGCGTACAAATATCGAGAGATGGAAACAAAGAGTCATGCACTTCCCACATCAACATGTTATGAGCATAGAGGAATCCAAAACCCACTGGTTACCATCTTCTCTTTCTCTCTTTTCTCTCTCATCCCTTCCTGAAACCATTGAGGCGTCTAGCAGTACCCTGACTAAACTGTCGACTATGGCGAGCCGTACAACTACAGAAACTTTGAAATCACACGAGAATTTCTATACCTCACCGTCCTAACCACACGCAAAGACCGTATCCCACGCGACAATTCCCAACGCCGCACAACCACGGAATCCAAAACGAAAATCTCAGAGCTATTCATCGACAAATATGGTCCCTGGTTAATGGCCATTATAACCACCACAGCCGCACATGAAGCTAGAAACCATCTATCCTCTAAACCACCTATACATGAAGACCCTGGAGCTGCCCCCACATCCCCTAAACTGAAACATCCTCTCATTGAGATCATCATCTCCAATGTACCATCCTCCATTACGAACCTGATCATAGACCCCAAAGAGAAGCGATACACTTAGACCTAATGGAAAAATAGTAAATCACATAAAAGCAACATCCACAAATGATCACCAATGCCTTAAAATTCAGACCGGATCCACACACTTTCTCATAGAAATGACATCCTTGAATATGCCAACGACCATCAAATCATCCACACGAAGATGAGTGCACGGCCTATCTAAACACAAAAATGCTCGCAGGACCGTCGAATTCACGATAGGTCTTAAGCATAACCAAAACAAAAGAATACTCGAACGAAAACTCATTGCACGCGACCCATCAGACGTAAAGGATTTCGTACGTAACATCCAACGACTTCGCGCTTACGAATCGGCCACAACCAATACCTACAAACTTGAAGGATTTCAACCGTGGGTAAACAAACAACATATTCCCAGAAGCAACATACAGCTACCGTACATAAACCAAAAGAAATACTATCCAAAACGACATACACATGTATTCAGACCCTGCTCCTTCCATCAGTCAATCAGTGCACAACCGAACCACAACGAACTGCAATGCCGGGACACCTGCCAACCCAAAACGCCAACCTATGGCAGCCAAGACCCAACGTCGCCCCAAGACATGTCAACTACATCAACTGCCCACCTCTCCTAGCACACGGCATGCAGAAGAAATCCAAAAACAACAAAACATCCAATACGAAAACAATCCATCCCAATGGACTCTACAAACTACACCACAAAACCACAAAAACAATTGAACCTGTCATCCCCATAATATCCCCACCATCCATGAACCCCAGGTCATATACACAGACAACCACAACCAACAACACAACTAACACAGATCTACCCAAAACCGACACACCCCATTCGGAAGAAGGTATGTATGCCCTCGACCCCGAATTATTCCCCACACACCCGCCATCCCACTCCAAATATGATACCCCTTTGTAATCCATCATCGACCCAAACGTCACTCGCTAACCAATCGCACAAATGTGTATTCCAAAACTTTCCAGAGGTTAGAGAGCTGACGCTAACCCGTGAGGGTACTTTGGAAAGGTAACCTTTAAAAGGGATAGATCCGGTAGTGTGGTAGAGTAGCGAGGTTAGCGGTCTAGGGAGCGATAGAATGGTCCACGAGGCAGATCGAGTTCAACTGAGGGATCGGAAAAGGGGTGAAATGCTGGGTGTAAGGCTGCCTTGTTCACTGTCCACTAATCAGGAGCATTGAGAATGTGGTTCGATCTAGGCTGGCAACAGGGTATCGCTACCAGTTGCACAGGGTCGTGAGGTGGTCTAGAAAGCCCAGTTTGACAGGCGGGTTACGCGTGGTCTTAGAGACGCGAACCTGTTTTGGAACCCTCTGGGTGACCGCGGAGGTTGGCTGGGTTCAAACTAAGACTTGAGTGTAGGGTGATTCCCTGGTACCTTTTATTTTTGAGCGACGGGTTAAGTCCGCCGCGTTAAGTAGTGCACTGCAGCTCTACTACAATGATTCATACTACATTCCATGACTTTCAAGGCTCGGAGTTTAGGTACTACTGTATTGCTACTTTAAATTAATCGTCACGATGGAACTACTGGGTAACCGCTCCAGTATCACATGCCTTGTACGCTCGTTTGGTCGCCAATTGCACGCCTCGTGAGCCACAATGTTCAGAGAGAGTCAACCTTCTTGCCAAGTATTCCCCGACACTCACCGTACGCGTCCACTTACTCTTAGATCAGGTAGACGCCTTGAGGTGCACCGGGCTTCCATTTCCCTGCTAGATACCCGGCCGCTCGGAGGACGGTAATAACCAATGGGCATCCATTTCAGCCAGAGACATCCGAGTACTGCTCCACACCTCGCGGCTCAAGTTGCATCATCCAGGCACTCGTTGGTTTCTTATCATCACCGTAAATGGGGGTGACCCCAGCTACGAAAAGGCCTGCACTGCATACGAACATAAATGTTCCAAACATGGAGACCATTGAATAGATTAATTCAAGCTGATATTACGGACATACTTAAATTTTTCCCACTATCCACTACTATTCTTCAAGCTCAACTGCAGCAGCATAGAAGAATCGCAGAACTACGGCGAAGAACTACCTCTCTCGAGATGATCTCCAAATCTTGGGGTTAGTATGGGAATGATGCCGCAATGCAAAGCTCAAACCTGTAATACGTTGACAATGGCTTCACTCCAGTTTCAGAGACTGATGTTCCTCTCAAACAGCTCACATTGACGATTCAAGAATGGCATCCAGAGGTGCCACCCCGGCCCAAAACCGCAGAGCTCTTGCTTGGGACGCGGTGCTTCTTTCAACTTGTGTTTGTGGCCAATAATCATGTACTCTTCTACAATTTTTCGGTAGTTCCAGTGCAATCGCAAGCAACCTCGGCCCTGATGTGGATTTCTTCTCCGAATTCCACGTACTCAGCATCACTGTTAATCCTCCTATTGTTGCATGTATCAGTTCTTTTCATTTACTAGCAAGGGTAGTCCGGTCAATTTCCCCTTCTTCACTAAAGGCTTTTGTCTTTCGAACTAGAAAAGAAGGTGGTACAGATACTCCTCTATCTTGTAGACTGATTGGGTGGAGTACTGCACCGTAGAACAAATCTGATGACCCTTTTCACATGTCCATAGGAAAATCCCTTCCGTTTCCTGTAACTGGCAAAGGATTGAAAAGAAAATGTCTTCACAGAAAAGTCAATGCGACCATATACAGTCAATTTACGCCCATCCCTTCAAAATTATCATTATGCGGAAGTAGTTTCTCGCCGAGAAAATCAGGAAAGTAGACCGAACGGCTAAAGAAGTATAGATACAAATGACGAATCGTTGTCATTGAAATGGGAGCTGTTCACACCCACACATGAACAGGTGTTTTGCCCTACCAATCAGCATCACTCGAAGTTCGGTTTCCCAACATCATTTTGAAATGGAAAAGTAATTTAAAAGACTTCCTCAATGCATCCAAGTTTCTCGAAATGTTTTCAAGTGGACTTATCAAGTAAAACATCCCATATCATTCATGGTTTACTACGAAAGAAGAAAATGGATCTGCCTATCTTCTAAACATTGCCAAAGCTCAATATCACTGAGAACAATCGCAAATTGTTTCTCTTCGTCGAAAATCACATCATCATCCTGCCCCCTCCTGAAATCATCTTCGCCGTTCCCGTCTTCTTCTGGTGGATTTAAAATTTCGTATTCCTCCTTCGACCTATTCAGCTCCCCCTCCAGTATTTCATTTAATGGAGAGGGGAGGTTACTCAGCATAATTCCTCAGCCTTGATTCAAGATAAGTTTGTACATCGCTTCGAACTTTTGGGTTTTCACTGAGTATCTTTTCCACATCATGACCTGCTGATCGAACTCGTCCCTGACACGGATCCAGTAAGGTGCTGCGAAGAGGCAAGGTATGAGACAGCAATTTGGGTTACACAATTCCTTTTCTTCAGGTGTACGGGTGCCAGCGGAGTTTCTGGATGCTTCGGCACCACGGATGACATACGATCGTATACGTGGAAATACAGCCAGTGTGCACCACTGGCGACATTTGCGCAGGGGCTGCACTACGGGAATTGTATTTTAGAGTAGTCCACTCTATTTTACACTTGTAACTAGCTCAAAGGATGACAGTAATTGCATGCACTATGCAACATCCCAATTCTGCTATGCAACTCCCAATTCAAGATCCACGCATTAAGCGAACCGACTTTCCAGAGCAGAGCAAACAAGAAGCACATAAGCACAATCGAAGTAGCCTTCTTCGATACAACAGACCGCCTCACACCGGAAATACCAAGTGGCGAATGGTGAGCTGCGAGCGAACATAGCCCGGTCAGACTGACCCTCCCAGCAAGAAAATCCGAACTCTGACGCGCCCCCTCATAGATCCCGAGGACCGCTCTCACCTGCGAAGCAAACCTCAAACACGCAGCTAAACACTGCAGCACCCACCTACCGACCCTGCGAAAGAAAATGGAAACGGCAAGCTTGAAAGAATCTGCGCAAAAGTCGATCGATAAGTTCTCAACCCTCGTCACCCAGCCATGGCAAGAGCGCACACGCAAGGAACGATTCACGGACAAACCATTCTGAATTAAAGTGCTTGGAAAACTTACAAGGAAGCCCGCAAGATGCTTCCACCCGAGAAATAACCCTCCGTACCTGACAGCGTACGAGCAGTACAAATGACTGCAAAATAAAATAGTGAGCATCATCCACGCTCCGAAGAAACGGTTAACACAAGCGAGAGAGGAAGCAAACCACGAGGAACCACTGTCAACCATAGCAAAATCCATCCGGAGTCAACACGAGCACCAGAAACGGAAGGAAAAGGATGAAAAAACCTCAGGAGAGACACTTCGTCCTGCCCAAATCACAGAACACATGCGCTCAAAATGTGCCACCCCAATGACCACTAGACTTCAGCCACTCCTTCTCGACAAGCCGTTCAGGGACCTCATGTACAAGTCTATACGTTCCACGACGCGAAATTAGGCAGTAGGACAGGACGGAGTCCACGCGGAAATTTTCCAAACTGACCCCGTAATGCGGGCTGATTCACTGTTCGATCTGTACGCCACCTGCACCCGTCACGCCATCTTCCCAAAACAATGTAACACAGCGACGTTGATACGTTGCCACAAGAAAGGGGAACAGGGGAGCCCGGCGAACCACCGACCCATAGCCCTACTCTCCCATGTAATAAATATTATCCACAGGGCAGTGGAGACACAGGTACGGGAACATGCCGAAATATACCCAATGCAGCTGGGTTTCTAAACCTCAATGAGACCCATGATGACGCTGATAGAGCCCCACCACGCGGTGTGCAAAGGTGACAACTTCATAGCGGTCCTAGACCTCCGCAGTGCTTACAACGCAGTAAAAAGAGGCCAACTACTAGCCCTATTCCAGTGTGGGTCTGAGGAAGACAACGCAATGCCTCAGAACATGCGGTCCGTGTAGGCAACGAATTACAGTTTTCATAATTAATTTCCTTAGAAGAAGAGTGAGAGTGAGGGTCAATTGTTGCTGTGTGTCCAATTGGGGGTGTTTGCGGTGGTAGCCGTGTGGCTTCAAAGAAAATGTTTTGGGGAATGAGCATTACGCAGAAGAGCTGGCATGAAGTGCGAAAATGACAATGCATATCACATTCGCCATGCATGGGTAGTGTACGTTTGAAATTTCCGACTGCATAACGCTGCGCTGTTATGCCATGCGTGCTTGCACGGAAGTGGAGTTGCCACTGTTGAAGGAGGGGGTTCAGGGCGCGGTTGTGTGGCGCATTATGCGCCAGTCACATATGGCTCGCAGACACTTACCACATATGGCTGTAGGAAATAAGCCCACGCCGTGCATAAAGTGCATGCGTGGCACCTACAGCAAGGCTTACAGCCACCAGTCTAATCATGACTAAATCAGACATCCAAAGTGTCGCCTTTCGACGAGGAGATTATTCCAGAAGCTTCTGGAATAATCGTCGGTCGATGCGGAAGGCCAGCCGACTCAGAAGTCTAGAATGCGCGCCGGCAGGCGCCCGATTAGTATAAATAGTCTCATAATCCTCTTGGATGGTAAAACTCTGGATCATCGATCCAAGTACCAGTCAGAAAACACAACAACAGACCCTACGGCCTCAGTGCAGTCAGCCCGTGACTTCGCCACAGGTTGTCAGGGCGTGGGGCGTGAATGAAATGTGCCTGTTGTGTAAGGAGGTGGTACCGCAGGTACCGTTGGAAGGATACCTAGGCGGTGTGGGGTGCAATTGGAGAAGAGGTGTTTTGCAATGAAGAGTTGGAGTGGAATGGTGAGGGTGAGGCTTTGCAATGGTATTGAAAATGGGTAGGAAGGAAGATAGCTCCCTTGGGTAAGCTCCTGTCGGCAATGGTGCGAAAAGAACACTGCATTTACCAATCTTAAATATCTTTCGAAGGTTGTTCGCATCATACTGATTAATTACCTATTGAACCGTTGCTTTTTTGTGTGGTACGTTTTTTTGATTGATGGCTTCTATACGGCGGTTCTCGATAGAAGAGATACCGAATTGCCACAGTAGGGTTACGTTTAATAAACCCTTTGAGCCAATATACGGATGGAATGGAATTATGCAAGTCTCCCATAGCCTTCCGAGTCGTATTAAAGACATGAGAAGCAAGCTGCCTTACTCCAAGCTTGGTGAGGGGTGTATTCATGAATGAAAAATGCCTGGCTGCAGTCGCAGTCAAAGTCTCTTCTTCCTTCGTAAATTTCTGAAGACTTCCTCGCTGTCGTATAGAAAAACAGACATCCGAAGCTTCAAGTGGCTTGGTCCGTGACTCTTCTTTGAGCCATGATTTGTAAGCCCTCCGGACGTTGGTGACCGGAACGTTTCCGTTACTTGAAGCTATCTTGAGCGGAACATTGTCGTTGATGTGGGCAAAACGGGCTCCTTGGATTTATGACATATCGAGCAAAAACAGATACGTATTGAGTGATTTCGATGAGCTCTGGCTCAACTCGAGAGCAAACAGCAGTATTCCCATGGAGTGCCTTGGCAACAAATTGGCCGGCTCAGATTTGCCTTCGTCCGTTTCGCTATTACTGTCGGGAAGGTTTTGTTCGTGTTGTTCCCGCCATACAAGAAAGAGAAGGTACCATAGTTCATAAATATATATAAAATTAACGAAACCGATTAATATCAGGAAACCGATTATGGTACCCCATGGTTATAGGGGTGAAAACTCCACACAAGAAATAGCGAGTGGCTGTAATGCACTGTCAGCATGCCGCACGTACCACAAATCTCAGCCGCTGCTGTCCCAGGGGTAAATAAGGAGAGCAGTGTTCGGGCCACCATGCTACACTCTACCCCGGTATGTCTATTTCTCTTCCCGCCCAACCCCGGCTCTGCCGCCCTCTCCTCGTGTGCACCATCTCTTCGCACCACGTCTATTCTCTTTTAAATTATTTTTCCTTTAGGGGTTAGTTTCTTTCTGTTTGCATTTACTGTGGTCCACATACTCTTATAGCGGATATCCCATTGGCTTTGCTACAACCAAGTAAACTAAGAATTGTCTTCTTGTAAATTACTGTACACGTTGTGCCCATGTGCATGTACCATAAATCTATGAATGATATGATAGTCTATCACACGGTTGTCCTGGGTAGAGGTCTACACAAATTAATTGTAATTGGCAATATTATTCCCGACAAGATAATGAGGGGAATGTAATTATTTCAAAAATAATTATGACAAATTCCAATTATTCCAATTACTGCAATTATTGCAATTATTCAACAATTATTTAATTATTTAATAATTATCTTAAAATATGTATAAATATAAAATAATTATTAGATTAGATTAACTCTCATTTAGAAAAATACCATAAAATATTTTTTATTAACCTATGAAATGCTACTCCTTCAGTCAGTCAGATAGATAGATAACGATCGGATCTATTTGATCCTCACGTGGACAACGAGAATGTCGACATCAGACTTCTCCCCCATCAGTCTCACGAAAATTCAACAATGGTGTCATACTACGCACTCCTGGAGGCCAAGTGAGGCAACAGAAAACCCTAGTCTTCCGGTAGACGGTCGAGGTGGTAAAGCGACTCCTCCAGATGGAGTCGAGTCGGGGGTGAACACTCGGTGTGTGGGAGACCAGAGAGCTCAAAC
>JAUBNZ010000589.1:0-16013 GCA_032355485.1 Bonnemaisonia californica
GCCAAATCATTTACATCCCGTCCATCCGCCTTAATTCATTCCAATTGGGCGGGTGGACGGGTGTTGACGACCCTTCCTCGTGAAGGGTCGTCACAATAAACGTAGTTCCCCCCATCCGGGGTACTACATTCATGTACTTGAAATTCTCCTTCCTTGGTTTAGATCTCGACACCGGATAATTGGACATTGTCCCATTCACGTCTTCTGCTTTGGAACTTTTCTTCTGTCCACCCGGATAGCTTGGAGAATGAATTGTCTCGCGCTTGGAGTGAATCGTCGGCATATGTGGCACAAAGTCCTGAAATCCTGTCATTGGATATTTTGAAAAAGAAAACACCGTACGTTGTGGTTTTCATCATACCAAGGTTTTGTAATATATGATCTGTATTATTTTTCCCAGTAGTCTCCCCTGTCCGGAAGTCCGTACAATATCTTAAGAAGTTTGAAGACCAGTTCCGAACTTAATCCGAAGTTTTTGGTAGGTCTCATTTATACATCCCGTTTGAACTTTTTGGCGTTTTGCAGATATTCTTGGGTAACATCAGTAGAGAATAGTCTGAACCCATAGAATGACGGATTCATAGAAGAATTTTAGTGGACTGTTGCTTAGCTGTAGATGTGTCATGGACTAATTAAGTCCTCATATTGTCCTTATAACCATGAACCACATACGGAGCTTTCCAAGTTTCTCTTTTCGTACCGGAACATTTGGAGAAGAGAACGACTCTTCCTCCGAGTACGTTAGATCCTCTGTAACTTCGGTTCACATTACAATTTTCCCCGTTCCGCGATCAAGTATAACTTTGATTTCCTTTTGTTTAGCTTCGTGAAATTTTAGCTTCATGTGGATGTCGTGGATTGAACACGTCAGTAACTTGTACTCAATAGGGCCTTGTCGAATTAGATCCAAAAGAATCTAACACTAAGTGCAAGACGCTTGTACTTGGTTTCTCTGACTCACTTTCTTGTGAGTCTCGCTTATAATGTTTAACTTGCTGCGTACTGAAAGTTCCTTCATAGGTTATATCAGCTTTTTGGGCTGTTATCATGTTCCCGTCTACACACATTTGTATGGTCCATTCCAATCCTTCTCTTTTTCACTATAGACGAGTACTTCGTCATCAATGGAATAAATTCGATCAGAAGCAGCAGGAATATTCTTAGTGAGCGCGGTCAGAATTTTTCTTTTGGGAATGATGGCGCTCATCTCTTTTCGAGCTAATTATAATGCCTCCATTCGTTCGCATAGAGCTGCGATACAGCTGTTGATGATTGGGAGTCGAGGGATGTTACGAAATACAAGTAGGGATGGAACCAGTCCATTTTCTCCACTTTTACCATGCATTGCTTTCAATGACATTCGAAGAGCTATGTGTTCACTTAACTGAGGGAAGTTCTTACGAACCTTTATGAAAATTGGCCTTAAAGGATCATGGAGCCTTTCACCAATTCCTAGTGAGTTTTGAGCTTCGATGCTGGATATCCTGAGTTGGATTCCTTTTTTGTTCGTTAGCTCTTTCCACCTTGGAAATGTAATTTGGAACCGTAATTTGTTCAGATTCGATTCGTATAACCAGTATACATAGTAAACTGGGAATCTAATAATGTCAACCAGACTACTTCAACAATCTGGTCAAATGTTGAACCATGTGAGTCCAGTAATGTCGCAGATGAAAAACGTGTGGCGGTATCTACAACATGTAGAAAAGCATTTCCATCGAGGAACATTGTATCAATTGATTGTTCGTTCCCGAAAACAATGAATTCTTCTGAGGGTAAGGATGCCTCGAACTTTAGCGGAATTGGCCCATTTCTTGGTATGTATCGCATGCTTGCGAAATAGACTTGAGGACCTTCTTAGTGTCTTCTTTCACACATGCTGCACGAGCTCGTTTCATCAAATTCAGAAGTTTTTTCACCTGCCGGGTATTTAAAAATGCGGTGCAGTTTGATGATTTCGCCTTTCGTGAATAATAACTTGTGCTTCTGCTTCTATTCAAGATAGACCTGTCCTGCATTTCGCAATTGGGCATTTGAGGACATTTTCGATGTTTCCTGCCGTCATTGCGAATATTGCCAATACGTGCGAGCCTATACAGAAAGTTACAGATGCAGGAACTACGTCCACTCTCTGATCAATGAAATTTCCTCCAGGAGAAGGAAGTGTAACAAAAATAGATCCGAGAGATTCTTGGAAGTCATCTCCAAATCGATAGGAATTGTCGTTTTGCGAGTACTGAGTATTTCTCCAATTAATCTGCAATATGATTTCGCATGATTTTTTCAGTAACCTTTCGTTGGGCCCTTGTGTCTAAACAAGAACCTTGCCACTTCGCGCGTTTTGAAGTTTTCTCGATATTGCGTTCAGATTTCATACATGATTTAACTCCTTTCTCGCCGAAACCAACCTAAACATTCCGCGTTCTTTTCATTGACCTCGTCAAAATTCTAGAAATGTGACTAAGGTTTGATCTTCTATCGCTTTTAGGAATAGACCGGTTTTTGTGCAAGACAGAATCGTTTTTTGCCTGATAAACGATAGTGGTGACTACTGCATCCGTCTAAAAATCTTGAAGTCTCTGGTTGCCCAAGTTTTTTCTGACCATTAGATCTATTTTAGAAAACTTTGCAATCTTTCTGCTGGGGCCTCCCTCGCTCTCCGAATCAACATTTTCTTCCATGAAGAATGCGTTTTACCTTTCCTCTTCTTCTTTTTCGAAGATTTATTCTTCTGTCTGAAGAAAAGTTCGTATACGATACTCTTAGTGTTGTCTGGATGATTAGTGATCATCTTGGAAACATTTTGAACCAGATTGCGAAGCTTTGGTACCGTTTCTTCCAGATGAGATCTTACAAGAGTCAAATATTCCAGATTTCGGATTAGCATAGTAAACGTTCGGAGCTGAAGACCTTGACCAATGTTTCATTGGTTTTCTCTAAGTGACTTGTCCCGGACAGAAAAACTCGGAGACTTTTCGGCAGGATTTTCTGGATTTAGTCCAGTTCCTTCCATGTTCTCCGCCGTCTTGCATTCTTACTTCCACTTCTGCTTGCCCCTGTAGCCATGCATCATCCAACGCATCATAGAGCTGTTGTTGAAAATCCCAATTTTGGCGTTCTGCTTTACAGTTCGAAAGAGGTCCTATTGCACTGTTCGCACCAACTACTGCTTTGTTGATATACTCCACTTCCTCTCCCTCAGCCCTATTTGTATGTGGTCCTTGACTAGAGAACTCTTCTAACCCTTCGATGAAAGAGCAGTTTCGATTCTTAACAAGTTGGTTGAGTCTGAGCTTCTGCATATGTTTTCGTACTTTGTTATTCCTGGCCAAGTTGTTAAACTCTTCTTGAATCATCTGAGAGGCACTTCAACAGCATCCGCCGGAACATAGTTCATTCTGACGATAGAATCGTTCCGCTTCTCCTTTGGAGTTATGATGGAAGAACTGAAGCTCCTTTTGAGATTCCATGCTGTAGTCTTCAGCTCCACCCAGATATTTTTTACATGCTCTGTTAAGCCCTCTCCACTTTTACCTGTGAAGGTATCACTGACCTTGAACCTTGTAGCCATATTGTGTGCCGACATTCTGGAGTTATCATATCTGGGAGTAGCTTACACTATAGTGGTAGCTTGTTTCTCTTGGATATTCGAGGTCTTAGGTGTGACCGTAGAACCACTTTATTTCACACCTGTGCTTGAGAATTCATTATCGTAATCCTGCTTATAGAGCATAGTAGGTAGCCCCTAGATCACACCATTGTTTTTCTCGTGGGAGTGTAGGGTGACCTTGAAAAATCAATTAGTCTCTCAGTATCCGGTGTAAGGTGTGTGGACCATTCAGTACATCATCTGAATGCAGGACTGTAGGAGGGAGGTCTTCTCGTAAGACGCTGATTTCTTCTTCGCCGTTTGGTTGAGGTTCTGCATTGATGCATACTGCAATTGCAGACTTGATCCCGATATGAATATCGCTTACCGCACTGAAATCCCTTGTATTAGCCCGGACAGTTGCCATTGTGGGAGTCATTGATCGATATCCAGTTCTGGTCCAATTACAGTACAAACTAATGGAAGATAGAAGGGTCCAGTGACAATTTGTAATAACCGTTTGCAATTTGGATGGTTGTAATACTTTGTAGTTGATTATAGCAGCAACGAAATGTCAAGGTTTAAATGTTCAATTTGGGTAACTTCTTGTCGTCACTAGACGGGCGTGCTTTTGCAATACGCTTTCTACAATAGAAATGAATATCCGACAGAGACTGCTGTGGCACACTTTCGCTTCAAATACAATACTCAGCGACCAGGCGGAACGTGTGCCGACCTGTCAACAGCAACACTCGTATCGCCAATGTCATCCACGGCGACGAGGCATTCGCGCACACCGCCGCCACAGATGTGAGGCCCACGATTCGTCAAATCAATCCGTCCGACGGTCTGCAGGTCGGCCGTCACTTCTCCGTGTCAGCGCTGTATGGCACCGGTGGGTTAGGAATGGGCCGAGTCTTAAGTATATATGTATCTACAGTAACTTTACTTCTGTGTACAAAGAACAGGTCTCACTCTATTTTCATTGGCCAGCAGCCAGGTTATCCGAGCTCACAACCAGCAAGCAGCACTACACAATTAGCGTGGTTCCACTTATGATCTGAATTTGATCGCAATTGAGTACAGTGCGTACAGCGAACGGTGCACCCGATATTCACAAATGGTGGTGGAAATATGATGCGGCAACGTTCAGTGGACGTCAAGGAACGTCTGCCGTCCGCACCCAACAACCTTCCCGATCTGTAATGTACCATTCACTGGTACAATACGTTACTCTACCCCCACTCAAATTCACGTCCTGAGACGCTGCACACATTCGTGGCCAATATTGTACCGCCCATGACAGAAGTGCATAACGCTCGGTAGGTGCTTGGACGAATTCGAAAACTGAACCCTCCGTTAGTAATATCGTAATATGATTTTATGACGAAAACAGGAACAATAGGAAATAGGGTTCTGGCCTCTGTTAACTGCTACTGTAATCATGCCACACGAGTAGGAATATATATCCCTCATGACTACTGGACGTACCCCTCAGGGATACGTGAAGGCAGTTCCGAAAGGTGCAGTCCTTCACAGCAACGTCATATCCCTGTATGCATGCCTCGACCTGTGCCCCAAGTATCCAGAGTAATCTATGGTCCGCCTCGCCTATAGAAGTTCAATTCAAGATAGGTATATCGATATATTTCCACGAGCAATCTGGCATATTGCCTATGCTGATTGCTAACTGACTTCTAACCGAGATCACCCAACTGCATTTCCATAAAGTTTATATGTCTTGAGCCTGTTGTCCGTAAGTAAATTTAGAAAACAAGGGATACTCAGCGTGAAATGAGAAGTTTACTGTG
The DNA here is from genome assembly GCA_032355485.1 of Bonnemaisonia californica. NCBI lineage: Eukaryota > Rhodophyta > Florideophyceae > Bonnemaisoniales > Bonnemaisoniaceae > Bonnemaisonia > Bonnemaisonia californica. The sequence goes on from JAUBNZ010000589.1 coordinate 5,401, forward strand.
TGTTATTCTCTTGTGTTCGTTCTTTCTTGGGACACTGCACGGCAGCAGCATAAATACTCGTATCCGCAGCATCGTCGCGTTAGTTTCAGGTTTAATCTGGAGGTCACTTGGGAATTTCAAGGTGCTTAACTGTAATACGCGGCACTCTCGATCAGGATTACAGCATCAATCTCAACACACCCCTTCGATAGTGCCGACGAAACAAAACAAAATAAACATCACATTCAAGTACTGTCTAGTGAGTAAATAGACACCTTCGGCCGCTTTCGACGCAGTGTTTGGCTCGTTTGCGCAGTTGGTTTGGAGGGAAGAACGCGGTGTGGCTTCGCAGGTCGGTTCTAAGGTATCTGCTGTTGGCAGGAGGGGTGTTCCCCCTTTAATTCAATTGAATTCCAAGCACCGACCGACGAGCAACTGGTCTAGCGGGCTTACAACAGCAGCTTCAGTAAAATCGAGTCCCGAAGCGAGTCGGGAACTCCAGTTTCAACATGAACACCTCAACCCGCGAGCACCATCGCGTGCTCCGGGAACGCGAAGTATTTTCCTTTTGTCTTGAAAATGTCGTCGGGTCGCTCTTCTCATCTTGGAGCTTAAAACATTCATCGTACTTGCTTGGATGCGGAGCAACCTCGTGGATCGCGAGAGGTCTGCCTGTAGCATCACATATAGCAGCACACCATGCGACGTAACTCTTCCGGGGTTGTTGAATCTCAAGACAAGCATCAACTGCATCTCAAGCTTGTGTAAGAACGGGGATATTGACGAGGCAGCCGCGCTGGATCTCCCATGTGTGCCCCTTGGCTCATGCACCTCTTTCACATCGTCATGGTCATGGTCTCCATGTGCAGCAGCAAGTGCATTTCTTGCAGCTTCCGCTTGTTGAGAATCTTCGTAAAGACATCGGCGGGATTCTTGCTTGACGGGATGTGTTTGAGCTCAATGAATCTCGCTTTCGACAGCTCTCGTACGTGGTGAACGTCAATCGAGATGTGCTTATTTCGTGCCAATACCTGACTGTTGGTTGCTAGAGACTGGACTGCTGTAATGTCGATGAACAGTACAGTCGGGGGGAAGCGCGTATCATCTGACAAAGCCCCTAATGAAGTATTTCCCAGAAGAGCTTGCGCAACCATGATAAATCTTTGGCACATGCCGAAAGTGCGACGTATTCCGATTCTGCGGAGGAATGCGCAATGACGGTTTTGCATTTGCTCCCGCCAAAAGACTGGCGCACCGTAGATGGTGACGACATAACCCGTTGTAGACGTGCGCGTATCCTAGTCACCGCCGCAGTCAGCATCCACAGCAGCGCACAATGAGCCCGAGAGCACTGGAGTGGACAGAAAATGGAGCCCGCGGCAGTCCGAAACTTTCAAATAGCGCAGCACGCGCTTCAACAGAGTGAATTGGCAAGCGGTAGGTGCGTGTAACTGGCGGGCAAGCACACCTTCGCTGAATGACAGGTCTGGTCGAGTACAAACGGTGACATATAGGAGGCCGCCAACAATTCCGCGATAAGCGCCATGGTGCGTAGGGCTCAACAGCACTTTGTGTGGAGAAGCGGGCAACACATCCCCGTTCAACAGAAGAGGGCTGGATACGCTGTTAGACTCCTCGAGGCCGTACTGTGGCAACAGAAGTCGGACGTATCGAGCTAGCGTGATGTGTAGGCCCGAAGCCGAACGGCTGATGTTCCTGCCAATGAAGGACTTCTGCTCACCAAATAGTTTCTCGTCGAAGTTGGCTTGTAGATTCGACTTCAAATTTTGAAGCAGCGTCTGCGAGTTGGTGGCAAAAGCTATGTCGTCGACGACATTCGCTACAATATGATCTGCTGACCCACCCGTAAGAAGTATACGCGGAAATCAAAGTTGGAAACTCTGAAGTTCCAGGAAATGAGAGCGTCATGCAATAGGCTTCCCCAGATACTTCCAGCTTGTTTGGTACCGTACATCAATTTTGAGCAATTTGCAGACAGAGTTTGATTGAGACGCGAAGCGCGTCGAATTGGTGGGCTGCTGCATGTATATAGGCACATCTATGTGTCCATAGAGGTACGCATTAGATATTTCAGCGCCCTCCAACGTTCGTGCTGGCAGCGAAGATAAGGATAATCCTGATACTCTCATGTGCCGCGACCGGAGCGTACAAGTTTTCAGGGTTGAAATCGAGCGCAACTTCCTGCTGATCGCCCCGTAAAACAAATCGAGCCTTGTGTCGGAAATAATTTCCTTTCGTATCGAGAAACTTCTTGCAGGACACCCATTTGAACCGTACCATATGCATGTCTGGTGTGCGTGCGACAAGGACCCATGTTCGTCGCCTAATTAGGGCATAAAATTCCCGATCGATGGCGGCAGCCCAGTCTGGATCTTCACATGCTTCACAAAAACTACGAGGTGTGTCTGCAGGGTCTACAGCAGGATAGGGAAGATTGGGCTGTGCCTCGTGGATTGTAGCCCAGCATTGGACTAGATGTGCTTCAAAGTTCGTTGCATCATTTCTGTCTTGCTCAACTTCAATGGAAGCTTGCCGGGACAGTCCATCGAGAAGGGAAGATATACTTGGAAGCTTCTCTTCGCCCATCAGACGGAAGTCTTTGCTACGAACTATGCGAATGGATTTCGTATTGGGTACGAATATTCGAATAAGGCGCTCGTCGCCCTGCATCCCTACGAAGAACCCGTGTTCAGACCTAGGCATGAACTTCTTCTTGGCTATCGTTAGTGACCTGTATACGAAAGCAAACCGCGGCTGCCCGAAGGGCAGCAAAGTCTGGAATTTGATTCTAGTTGTCGGGTTCCATTCAAGAATCGGGATGTTGCCATTCATTCTTCTCGACGGGAGGCGTTTGCGTACCCAATTTGCATGTAGCAGGGCCTCTCCCCAAAGGGTATTCGGGAGCTGACTGGCAAACATGAGCACTCTCGCTCGAGTCCAATGTTCCTGGAAAAGTCTCTCAGCCATCTCATAACGTTTTGGTGCATGCCGAGGCAAAGGCTGCAATGAAATTCCCTCTGCAGCACAAAACTGCTGTACTATTTTGCTCATGTTTTCACCTGCGTTGTCAAGACGGATGCGCGTAACACGAAACTTCGAGTGAGAGAAGAACGTTTCCGCATAGGCCTTGAAACTGACTAGTTTCTGCGACAGTTGGGAACGGGGCGGTGAGCATTCGAACGTCTAGTCTGACTTGGCGGTGTGACTGTCCATGAAATGAACAGCATACCGCTCACCATTGATGGTTTCGATGTAGGGACCCGATATGTCCAAATGCTCTTCCTAAAGCGGAAGTCGAGTTTTGTACGGCACACTGCATACCGGAGCACAGTGCGCTTTGGCTGTGATACACGGAATACAGTCAAGCCGCTCCAACACGGTCTGATGAAAGATCGGCACTTCTGCAAATATATTTGCAAGTTGTTTGTACCTTTTCGTACTTAGATGGCCAACTCTAGCGTGCCATTTCAGAGCGTCCATATTTCTCCCAAGTTTGGGTACTGCAGCTTGGTGAACAGCGAGCTTCCGATTCTCATCCTCAACTTTCATATCATACAAGCCTTTCTGGAACTGTGTTTTGAACGCAATGTTTTTGTGACTTTTTCTGAGATGTAGCAGACCTTGCCAGTGTTTTTGGGGAATGAACTGCTAAACAAAACATATAATTGTTCGGGCAGGATGTTACCCGCCATAATGTTGCTGCTGAATGGCGGAGCGTGGTACGCCTCAAGTTTCATGCCACCTTTGAGGGGGATCCATACAAGGCCCTTTCCCAACAATGTGGTGGTTCCAAATGGCAGCTCGAACTGTCTCAGAAGTAATCGTGTTATAGCTGATGAACTAGTACTTGGAGTGAAAGAAGTTGTGCGTACCTCCCAAGTCCATGAGGGCTTCCCGTGACTTCTTGTCACTACTGGTAGCTACTGTGGAGCGAAATTTGAAGTCGGCCATATTAGCTCGGAAAAGACCTAGGTCATATTCAATTTGTGGCGGGGGCTCATCACCAAAACGATTAACCTGACCTGGAGGACCAATTGGAGTTCTGTCCGCGAAATATTCTTGACGATTATACTGAATAAGGCCATTGTTTTGGTATTGGCCATTGTACTGTTTCCAGTACTGGCCACCTTTTCCCAGTGTGAAGGAGGTCCTTTGCCTGTATGGACATTAGTATTGCCTTGTTCGGCATTTCCACCTCTGAAGAAGCCTTTTCCACGATCATGACCACCATGAATGGGTTTGGTAATGCCTCCGGAATTTTCTTGGGCCTGCTTCGTTTTGCAGACACTAATGAAGTGCCCTGGTTTCCCGCAATAGTGACATGTGCGGTTTTCCCGGCTGCCTTGTCCTCGCCCACTTCCTCGGTATTTGCTGTAAGAACCTCGTCCACGTTGTCCAAGGCCTCGGGAAGGCCTCTGCAAAAATGATGGGTTAGCTTACTTCTCGTTAATCCCGATGGTGTTCTTGTCATGAGTATTGTGCGGGATAGCACTTCTTTCAAGTTCTGCTGCCACTGCAATCTTCAGATCGTCAAACGATGTAGAAGTAATGTGCGATACCATAGCAAGGGCAGAGAAAGAAGGACGAAGAAAGCGTGTAAGTTTGGAAACCTTGCCCGTGTCTGTTACCTCGGCGTCATATGTTGCCAATTCACCGCAAATTATTATAAAAGCGGAAACTTGTGTGTTCCAGTCCTTCCTGTCGTCGTAGAGAAGGTTTCCGAGACGTTGATGGAGGTTCTGTATAGCTTGGGAAGAGGTTGTATTACATATGCGTTCAAGTACCGTCCACAGTTCTTTTGCCGTCTTTTAGTCGTCGTCAAGGAATGCTCTAGTTTTTGAGAGCGCATCGGGTCCTAGGCATAGGATGAGATATATCTATTAGCCCTTGTCGATCTCTCGAACCATGTGGTCGTTACTTTTTGTGAAACATCTTCGTTGAGGTTCTCGGACAATCCGATCAACTGCGGGTCATCTCTGTGTAGAAAGGCATGCAGACTTCGTTTCCATTGGATTTAGCCGGTTGTTTTGTTCAGTGGTTGCATTTTGGGAATCGTACTGGTGCTTTCCATGGTGGTGATGCTACCACGTAGAAAACAAGTGATACGCAGCGTCAAATAAGAAGTTTACTGTGTCTTATTCTCTTGTGTCCGTTCTCTCTTGGGATATGGCACGGCGCAACATAAGTACTCGTATCCGTAGTATCGTCGCGTTAGGGTCAGGGTTAATCTGGAGGTCACTTGGGAAGTGCGAGATGAATAACTGTAATAAGCGGCAATCTCGACCAGCATTACAGCATGAATTTCAACAAGGAACACTGCCAGAATCGATCCTTGGGAGAGTTTGTCCTCGTCTGACGATCCGTTCTTAAAACACACGACCTGACGCCACTGGCAGGTGTTGAGCAACGCTGCATGCTGTGCGAAATATGCCATTCCACTTTCTATTCCACCAATCAGCGTCGATATTCGTGATATAATACGGGATTGGCATACGGGATTGGGATAAGGATCAAAACTGAGTGGTGGAATAAACAGTGCTACCAATTTAATTTCGTTTTCCGACAGCCTTCCTACATTGTGTCGACCATCTGGACCAGAGCACTTTCAGCAGGATTGTATACCTCAACTCGTATATCGTACCATCTGTTGCATCGAGTGCTGTACAGGAGATCAAGGGTAGCTATAGATCCTTATATCCTTCTACCACTGCCTGCATGAAAGTGCACTGGTACTACCTTGTTACAGCCTCTTATTGATTTAGCTTCAGCAGTTGTACAGTTTTACAGGAATGCAACTCTTGTCATGATTGCCCCAGTAGATACTGACAACTGCTCCCTCTGCCATGTCCGCGGATAAACAGTGCCACTTGTCCAAAGGCTCAACAATGCATGAACTTGCAGCCTAAAACGCTTGTGTTGCCTGCTGTTTAGACCATCCAAATGTACTTCGTTTTCTACATTGCCGAATGTAGACCCATCTCTATTTGCCAATGAGAATCTAGGTAATATATGCGATGTCTGATAACACAATTCCACTCTCCTTCAAAGCATGGCAGCAAACGTTCTGTTTTCATTTTCCAGACAACGCGGATGCACAAAACTTTAATATGATAGTACGTCTAACTCGTACAAATCAGGTTGGATGCATGTAGCGCATAAACGATGGTTCTGGTTTGTCGCCATGCATATCACCATCCATATCATCATCCATATGAGATGCCCACTCTTCCCGCTTGCATCAAACAGAACTTTACAACCAAACCCATGCGATCAGCCTTGAGCCCCCTGCCAACTCCACAATTTTCTCAAAGCAAGTTTGTGTTGCATACCCTTGTGCCATCATTACGGCCATGCGAAGCCGTTGGCATGGGAAGGCGAAAACCAATACGATTATCCCATCTTAGGGTTAGCATGTGAACTTTTTTTGAACAGAGCATTGGATAGTGGCACCCTTTACGCAGCTCATTGTTGAGCTTGCCAAACAGTCTAGCTCATTGAGGAAAGCAGGCTTCATCTCGAAAACGAAAAAATGATGTGTGGATTGCATGTCAAATCTTTTCATCTTATCACTATGGAATCTACATGTATTAGACAAAACGAATGCAGCGACAAGTCAATAAATAATATAGGTTATGCATTACGGTTGTCTGGGCAGAGTGTTTACATGTTACTGTATGAACGTAGGCCCCTTTTCGCTTATTTTGCCTCTCCAAGCATTGAACTATGGTGTTTTTCGACCCGGAATGATTGTTTCCCACATCTACCAGTAAAGTAGCTATAATGATAAACCCGTTCACATAGTTGCCCAAATGAGTTCTAAATTAGTTTCAGACGCCATACTCCCACGATTTGAAATCACGCTCGCCATTGGACATCCTTCCATCCCTGCAGGTATAACCTCCGATCAGGCACTACTTAACGGCAGTGGTACGGCTCCTCCAACCAGGATCACACCCAGGGCAGCACACAACACAAAGCACATTCTGTCCACTCCTCACCGGCACCATGAAGTTCAACACCTTCATCGTCGTCGTTCTGTGCCTCCTCACCATTTCTCATGCCATCAACACCGACACTACCGAATCCGGCTCTGTCGATATCACCGCCGTCGACCATCAGCTCCGATTCTGTGGGCCCCAGAGATGCTTTTTCCGTAGGAGGAGGCGCATTCCCAGGAGATTCTGCCGTCGTCTAGCAGAATTCTGCGAACTTAGGCGTTGTGGAGGACGCCGTCGCAGGTCCCGACGAGGCCTCCGTTGTCGCCCAATTCGTTCGCCAACCACTCTTCCAACCCCGCGTCCAACCCTGCCTCCGACTCCACGTCCGACCCCGCGTCCGACCCCGCGTCCAACCCTGCCTCCAAATCCAACGCTACCCACGACGCCAATGCCATGTCCAAATATCTGCTGGTCTCGCTTTTCGGTCCGCCGCCCGTTCCGGATTGCGAGCCGCGATTGTCGAGGCCTGCAGGGGTTGTGTATTGTTCGCGTATGCAGTGGCGGTTTCATCTGCACAGAGGTCTAGTTGCAAGTCTCCCACGACCGCATAGTTGCTTCCGTACGTATAGAATCAATGAGATCATTTCAGCTGCACAGCTGACGTACCTGCCGCTTGAATGGGATGGGGGGGAGGGGGAGGGGGGTTCTTCCCGGGACGTCGTCTCCTTGGTTTACCCTGCTCTCAGATAGGTTTCGGTACTTGTTGCATGATAAATAATGTAATTGATTGTCTTGCGTACTTTGCCCAACCATTGTTTGTTTGAAGATAATGTCAGACGTAACTGAGGAGACTAATTTGAGAGATTCAAATCTGAAGAGAGTTTTAGGACTCAGCTTCCTTATTGGTTGGGTTTGTAATAAGTTGGAAATATTTAATATCTTTCATTCAGATAACTGCGCGACACGTACCAAGCTGGGAGCTTCCTGATTTACCAGAGCTAGATTTCTATCTTTTATTGTGACATTCATAAGCCTTTGTTGTCTAAAGTAGCGTAACTCTAAAAATGCTAAGATACGCGTCGATTAAGATCAACCATTAAGTAGAAGCGTTCTCGATCCCAATAAGTTGATTCTCAACCGATTCTGCTAGACCTGCCGGCACAAAATGAGATTAAGCTCCACCTGTGTACCGTTCTCCAATAGAGTGTAACACGACAATATTTATGGGCGCAGAGCATACGGGTTGTCTTCTCACCGATGGAACACACTATGGGATCAGTACGTTCCGGACTCGGCCCTCGTGATCTAGATTGGCGATGCTCCGCAGTTACGCCCCTGAGACCAAAAACGGCCACAAAGCGCTTGTAAGGCTAAGAATTAGACTGGAGACCCAATTGTCTGACCAAACTATGCAAGTAGGGAAGGACGCCGCCTGAGCTCTCGTTAATCAAAAGCAATGAGATTGAATCGGCACACGGGTGCTCTCGACTCTGTGCGTCCAATAATTTTCACGTGTCATCCGTGTCCAGAAACAGCCCATAGGGACTCCAAACAGCATCTCCAACTTCCCATCGAAGCGGCGGCCTAATTGAAAAGAGGTGGATGCCAGTAAGCCACCAGCTCGAAGAGAGCGAGCGTGCCGAAAGCGCTCGCAAACGAAGTGGAAAGCGCAGACACAATTGAAGCGGGGATGGCGTGTGGGGAGCGAAATTGAAAGAGTTTATTGCTGCACTATTTCCAAGGCAGAAGCCGAGAAACCGGTAAAGTACCCAGTAGAACTCCAAGCCTAATCGCACCCCATATCGTTCAAGTCCATGATCGGTCTATCTGACCCAATGTGTAGGTTAGTGAAATAAAGCGCGGCCAAGAGCATATAAATATAGCGGGATGCGGAAAGGGGAACAGCGAAGCAGCCCCTGAGTGAGGGCTAAGGCGCGATGATATGCCAAGTGATGCCAGGTGCGCAGAAAAACGTGCGCACTTTTCTGACAGTACGCTACGTGGGCTACTCTATGAAGAATAGTGCAAACAAGTCACTGGCGTGTGATATGATTCCAATTAAACACATAGTAGCCGCTGCGACTTACGAGCGGTGCGCCACGGAACGAACCATGCCAAGTCAAACGAGCCGATGATTCCATTGTAATGCAGACCAGCAAAGAAGCACGTGCATTGGTGACATCGGGTACTCATGCTGCACTTAGTGAGTTAACACTAATTGATCCGCGTTAACCACTTTAGTAAGGTCCTTAACATTTTATTTGAGTCCTTAACAACCGTAGAGCTTCTGCCAACGAGGTCCGTGCTATTATTGCATCAAGAAATGAGGAGAGAAAATGTAGGAAACCTACGTACCTGTTTTGATTCCAAGCTTCGCTCTATACTGTATCTAGAGTATAAGTTAATTTTAGTACCATGATAATCGACCCCCAACCATGTGTTCCGGTTAAACTCAACCCCATAGCCAAATCGTTATGGGGTAGATTGTACTGTAAATAATGTAAATAATAGGGAGTAAGGGTAGATTAGGAACTCCTCTTCTATTGCGGGGTTAGGGCTATACAAGCTGCTGTAAGGAATGGGGTGTTGAGGGATACGGTGGATTTTTTGGATATTATTTTCAAAAGCTCCTTACGAAAGTGTGCCTCACCCCCACCCTGAAAACCTATAAATTATTTCGATGGGGTTGTTGACCTGCCATAGGGTGGAGTGCAATCTTCAGCTCACTCAGTTACGTAGCCGAACGGCTATATTAGGAATAGCGCGTAAATTTGGGAAATCAAGAATTTCGTGTAGTATTCAACACGCTCTGGAGGCCTCGTGTTGCTACAATATTCCCTAGTCTTGCTGTAGATAGTTTGGGTAGAAGAGCGACTCCTCCAGATGGAGTGTGTCTAGCATGTGGGAGGGAGGAACACTCAGTCTTCGGGAGACTAGAGGTCTCACGCTTTGCGTTTGGCGAGACTTCGCAACTAGTGTGGTGAGCTGAGTTGCAGCAGCTATGGATCGTTTACTTGGCGAATCAATCCAATAGACCTAGAGTGGTCGAATGTCCGCGAACTCCTCTCCAACGGGGAGGAGGGTAAACCCTAGTGGGATTATGGGACTCTCAGGCAGAGAGAGCCCCTAGTGATGGGTTTTGGGAAATAGGGGGTAGTCGCAGGATTTAGAGCCTTGGCTAACCTAAGCCGGTGCGTCCCTAGATTGGGAGGGGACGTGACGACGGCACTGACAATGTCTCTCCAGTAAGGAGCAGCCATGGACCTATAGTGGTCGAGGAAATGTCTGACCCGACGGGTTTTGGAGGGCTTGGAGGGATCTTTCTGGGATCAGGAGCAACCAAAACGTTTGAGACGACCTCACTTTAGAGGGCAGGTGCACCGTACGAGCAGCGTAGAGCCTACTGGCTAGCACTGTCCGTTCCGTCCCTACAGTGGGAGTACGCAGAGTGATGCGCAAGTAACGTCCTCAACAAGAGGTTCCTAGTAGCTAGCAAGCTTTTTAGAAGAAGGGAAGTTGAGGGTACTCGTCGGTATCTCTCAGGGTTCGCTCTGCTATTCATAGCCCCCTTATTTACTTTGGCGTAGTCTTAGCTGATCTACGTAATTATATCCAATATTTAGGATAAATTTAGCGCGCACCGTATGGCCACAAATCCGCATCTGGTGACTGACA
>JAUBNZ010000590.1:0-15997 GCA_032355485.1 Bonnemaisonia californica
CATTAATCTGGGTTACCTTCTCCCTATGCATGTATGCACCAAGCATTCCAGCTATGCGACCGGATCTCTCAGAAGTATTAGTGCAAATACTGACGCAGTAGTAAGCAGTCAATACAGTACTGTAACGTTGTCCATGGACACGATGTAATGCCGGAATTGGCAGTTCCCTTCATTCGTTCAGTTTTGCTTCTGCAATGCAGTCCCGTATGACACCTGCTGCGGACATTTTGGCAGTTTCTCGGGACACTAAGCTAGCTAGTAAGACTGAAGATATGCCAAAACAGACTCAATGGCATTTCGGGAGTTGGTTTCCACTTCTTACAAAGAACGTAACTTTACGGCTGCAGCCCAAACGCTCGCATATTTGAAACGAGACTTCTGGATTTGCTGGAATGACACGCTTTGCTTATTAGGCTTCTGGATCCGAATGGCTGCAGCCTCTGCCGGTCTGGAGAAATGTTCAGAAAGGAATTTGTTGTTGTAGCTAAGAGTTGGTTGATATTGGATATTAACGTAAAATTTAGTATTCTGTTCGTGTTTCATAGACACCGGATAGATGAGACATTTCGGTATACGTCGTTCTGGAACGAACGGCATAATAATTAATGCCAAAAAAGTGGACAAGGAACCAGGGCAACAGGAGCGTCAGATTCTCTGTAGATGTAACAGTAAAACTGATTCCACTATTGATTAAAAACGCTTCGCTCTTGGAGCGCGATCGTTTTTTTATTTTGTGTAAACGAGTACTCATATACCAAAAATAGACCCTGCCTCATAAGAGACTGCACCTCTGTATGTTCCAAGCCTATAAAAGCGGAGAAATGCGTCCACCTCCAAATGCAACGTTCTGACAGGAATCATACGATTATCTTCATTCCTGTTTGAATATAGTTTAAGCGGGATCCCCTCAGCAGATCTAAGTCTGTGGTCGTTGTGGCGCTTCACTTTGCTTACTCCAGAAGACGATTGATTATATAGCATTTCCGGTCTCCTATTTTAATGTGGACCGTTTTGCAGACCCTTACAAAAAAACAGTACATAATTGATCAACAACTGTATTCAGTCCACAGTTCAAGCTATTCGGGATGAAGAATTCGTTGTCGCGGCTTCAAGAGGTTTTTTTACCTCTTATAAGCTGTATTCTTGAGCTGCATTCTAGAGCTGTATTCTAGAGCTGTATTCTAGAGCTGTATTCTAGAGCTGTATTCTAGGGCAGAATTCTAGAGCTGGAACTGAAATTTTCTCATGGTAAAGGGCCCCTTTATTCGATACAGATTTAGCCTTCATCTGGTTTCTACACTATGCCATAAAGCGTACCAAAAAGGAGCTTACAAGAACCCCATCCTTCTTACCCAATAGAGGGAAAGGGAGCAGTTCAAGTTTTTTTTTAAATGTTATAAAGCCAACAAAAGGTAGTTGTAGAAATGTAATTGGCGAATTAAGAGGGTTTGGGGTAGCCAAATACTACCCCTCGTACCTCTTCGCTATTTTCATCCATAGTTCGCACCTGTAGCATATGCTGAGGATGTACAGATTCGTACAAGTAGTCTCATCACAATCATAACTTGTGCTGGTAATACTGCTCCCACAGACCTCTTTTCTGCTGATCCTATTCCGTAATTCGCTTGCATCCAGCGTCAGGCTCTCACACAACGTATATATGACAAAAACTTGAAAAGCACGACCCAGGGAATTCAATATCCACCCTCTATACATGAACATTTGAAAAGTTTGTCCTTGCGAGGAATCGTGAGACTGCCACGTGACAAAGGTACTGAGAACCACGCGCAAAAACGTGAATAAATCCGGGCTGAAATCCCTTTATCATTTATTAGAAGATATCTAGAAGTCACTCCGCCCCTGATCCGTTATCCAATCTCGATACACTTACATATACTACACTGTCTGTTGGCGGTCTTCAGTCCATGTCGTTTATTCCTCTCCTACAAGTATCATCGTCACGGAAAAAGAATCACGTATCAGCATTTCCTCCACTTGCAGCCACCTTCCTCTTTATGTTCATCCAGAGAACAGAACTTACAAAAACCCACAAGTACCCATCCTTCTGTGACTGATGGACTCAAAAATTCCATGTATCCAAACCGACGCAACGCCCCCGAATGAAGCAACCTGAAATCGAGGCGGTACATCGTTGCTTGCAAACATGTAAACCGAGGGACCATACGAACTATTTAATACATGTGGTTATGTCATAATGAAACCGCAGTCAAACTCGCAACAGAAGTACCCGCACGACTTTCTATCTCGCCATAACCAACAGGCCCTATACGTCTTCCAACACACTGTTATGGGTCTTTTCATCAAGCGAGAGTCCTGCACACTTTTTTGTAAACGGATGCAGCTGGCACAAACTTCTCTCTCGACACCCAGCCAGACAACCGGGGGGAGCGAGCGCTTAGGAGATCGTTGCACAATTTGTGAAAAAGGGGGACATATGGAGTCCCCCTTTTCACAAATTGTGCCATGCCATACTATGGAGATTGCTGGCGGTTAAGGGGGCCTTTGCAGCGATATCTAGTATTTATATACTGCACACGCACTGCGCTGCAGATGCTACGTTCTATGTTGGTCGTTGGGGTGGTTTACAGATTCTGCTGTGTGGGACGAAATATTGGCAATGCGGGCAAAGAAAGGTCTGGATAATTGTATATGATATGTTTGGGGTGGCCAGTGTTCCAACTGATATATGTATATATATATATGTATATATATATATATATATATATATATATATATCCAAAAATGAGCAACAATGATGACGTATGGTACACTGATATGAGGATCATAACATGTTGTCCAGAGTAAAAAACAACACTTTCTACAGCCTGGTCTCTGTATCGGTCCTCGTTATCAATAGCTTCATGTCTGTCAACAACCATGATGCCTTTTCATGCTCGGCGGTAAGCGCTCGACATGATATTGTAATGTCACAGGTTCATATTGTGGTAGTAAGTTCAATTTGATGTAATGTACATAGAGGGCGAGGGAGATGTAGACTCGTGACGATGTTCGTCTCGAGAGCTTAGCGTATCTTTCTACATTCGACGTGGCTTACTACTCAAGGTCCGATGGATGTCACGGAAACCGAAGTATGCAGCTGTACTTTTAAGGCGGGGGCTGCCGGGGAGAATTGTTTAGTAACAACGCATCATCCGGAAAAAAGAAACGTACACGTAGGCACGGTGTAGTGGTTTTGAAATGATGATTGCTGATGCGTTATCTTTTCCACATTCTTCCCGTGGCACCGCACGTGGACCTGGGGCTGCATCCTCGTGTTACAAATAGCCAACAGCACGCAATGCGGATCAAAAATACATGTGCCTCGAATTTCGACGAACAATGTACCTATATCAGTTTTGATATTGCAAGGCATGATAGCGAGGAGGGAGACAGATGGGCAAGACATGCAGAAAATGCAGCATCCAAAAATACTCAGGGAGTCGAAAATAATACGCGTAGAATGGCGGGAGGGAAGTGCTGTCGAGAGACGCATAGGACACTTGGAACAAGTATGGTACAATGTTGGGTATAAGGAGGAACGCGTGGCATGTGTCGTAAGGCGGGTAGGAATGCATGATACAGTGGATCGTTGTTGCGGGGACCATCGGTTATGGAAGTTCGACGCACGTCACAAGTACATGCGGCAGAGAAAGTGTGTCGGTGGTTTGTTGGGTTTCTGTGCCGAACTTACATGAACTGACGAGTAGGGAAGGGAAGTGTGGCCGGGAAGGTGGGTGACATTAGAGTGGTAGTGGATGGATGCGCCAGAGCGGAAGGTCTGGGCTATTGGTCTGGCCCTGTGCGCAAAGTGGATGAAATGTTTGCCAGAAATAACTACCAATACGATAGTTTCAAGGCAATGGGGCGTGCAGCAATGCAGGCTGCAGCGCGGAATGCAGCAATGACTGCTGCATTGCAATAAAGCTTTATGACTGCGGCGCTAGAGCGGGTGCATGCGGGCCACAGGAGCACCACGGGGACATGATGCTTGCCAAGGCATCTTGTATGGCGCTACAGACCGTCTGTACGGCGGGCTGTACGGTTGGGTGACATGGTGTATGTCAGGGGGTACGGTTGCGAAGGACACTGTTCGAAGTGGTTTACAGGGATGGAGCGGCGGAGTGGGCGCGTGTGGTGCGTCGAACGTGCTGAAAGAGATCGGTACAATATCTGTACGAGATGTCTGATGTCTGTTTTAGGTTTGTATATTCCGACGTGGAACGCAGGTTCCACCGCAGGGCCAGCCCGTGGAAGGCTGATGGAACGCTTGCAGGGGCCACAATCGCCGCTCCGCGCCGCCGTTCCACCGGAAGCTACCGGCTGGGCCGCCGTACCGGCGGCCGCAACATGTATGATACGCTCGGGGGGCCGCCGTGGAGCTCAGCTGGTGGCAGGCGTCTCCATTGCAGCGGCGTCACAGAAGCAAAGGCGTATGAAACGGCGACGCATGTCCGAAGAAGGTATCATACGGGACATGCTTGAAGCTGTCTTTGTATATTTCTCGCCAAGAGGCAAGCACGCGGGGAAGCTGGCCAAGTGCCATAGAAAGCACCAATCACTTGTCCACGGCGTGCGACGCCGTGCGCGAACACGGCGCACAGGGTTGCTCATTTCCTGCAGTGGCCCCTGCCCACGTCATCGTGCCGCAGATATCCTCTTCTACGCCCCATCTGCACCAAAGCTTTTCTTATCTCCTGCTCTCCCCTCATAGCAGCACTCGAAACACTCCACCCGCCCCCGCCGCTCATATCTCTACTCACAAAATGCTCCGCTCGCACAGGCCTCTTCGCCGTCCCCGATGCCCGACAAACCGCCCTCAACACGCCTGCAAATCGCCAGCAAATCGCCTTCAAATCCCCCGCAAATCCCCCGCAAATCCCCCGCAAACTGCCCGCAAACTGCCCGCAAACTGCCCGTTTACCACCCACAAATCTACCCCACAAATCTATCCCACAAACCTATTCCACAAACCTACCCCGCAAACCTATTCCACAAACCTATCCCACAAACCTATCCCATGAGCCGCACCTAGAGCACACTGCACTCCTATCTACAGTATCCCTCTTCCCTCGCTTCCTCACATCTCCCCTGCCCTTCTGTCCCATGCTTTCCATATTTAACAGCTGACAACAGAACAGTAACCCTCCCCCCAGCTCTCACAGCTTTCACATCAAAGTTTCTGCTCAGCCCTCCAAACAACCCGTCCGCCTCATCTTCACCCCAATTACAATTCAATGGCCATCCGTACCTTCACCATCATAATTCTGCTGTGTGCTCTGCACTATGCAAGCGCCGTCATCCCACCACGTGTACATTCAACTAACGCATCCCCTGTGGAGCACCTCTCAAATCCGTCTTCGCCTCGCACCAGCATGTTGAAGAACACTCTTCGCCAGGGTCTTTGTGAATGCCCCCAATCTACCTCCTTCGAGAATCGATTCACAGCTTCCTACAGCGTACTCCGCGTAATCGTCTTACGGCAGTACGAATCCTGCCGCCTGTGCTCCTCTTTCTCCGGAAATCTGTATGCAATTCGTTTGTACCGCGTGGCCCTGCAGAAGCGATTCAAAGGGCCTGTCACAGATTCAGTCTTCAACATCCAGACATACTCACAACCTGACTTGTGCGGAGTCAGACTTAACACCGGCTCGTCTTACATGATCAACTTTGATCACCCTGATGCTGTTAGAAACGAAAATCACTGGAGTCCTGACATTCCCGTTATTAACTCATGCCAGGGCCATTGGAATTGGAACGCGCTAAGTCTCACCCGAAAGACCTTCTTAAATGCCAGGGCTGCTTCCAGGACTAACTAATAGCAGTTCGTGCTCCTCTCAACTTTAGCTTGGTCTTCTCGCGGTACTTTTGTCGCTTGTTACAAACTGCCTTTGTACATTATCAACTTCAGTTCCACTCCTCTGTCTCACCGAATCACCTATGAGTAAAAAAAAATCAGCATTCCTTCTGAATCACTTCTTCATGTTTATTCTTGACTTTTCGCAGCCACACCTTAGAAATTCTCAATTTCGTTCCATCTATGCCCTGCCCTTTACTTCTCACTTACAAAACGGTGGGAAAATCTTGTAAACATATGTATTACGACCCCCATTCCCATCTTGATAGGAAATAGGCTCTGCCCCGAAAAGGTCCAACATGTTCTGATAGGCATCTGTACCCTTGTCCTCTGCAAGCCCTGTATGATAAACTGCCTTCTTCCACCCCGAAAAGTCATAACCTCTGTTTGTGAGATACCCTGACACGGGGTTCTCCTCCACAACAACAGCCATTCTGTCTCGGCCGGTTGCATAGTTTTTCCCATTATACTGCATCGCGAGCGCAAGTCCAGTATAATGCCATCCGTTATTACTTGTCTCCACAATCGAATCCATGCAAGCTCCTGAGTACTGTATCACTGCCATGTGATCCCAACCTTGAGTCTTCCCGATTTGCGTGCCACAAATAAACAGTCGTGCGGAATCATCGGCAATCACTGCAATATCCACTTGTACGTGCATCTCACATCGTCTGTTGCATGAGCAGATGGTTCCGGATACACACGGTACGTCGTTTCGACAAAAACTGCCGAGTGGTACGGTAAGATCTAGAGAAGTGGATGGTGTGAACTCGGCGGTTGGGTTAGAAATAGGAATGCCTGCTGGAATTTCCAATGACGGCTGACCAGGGCTAGGGTTCGTGGGCTGGGATTCGGCAGCTGGGGATGTGTATGGGAAGACAGATGTGTTTGAAGACGCAGCTGGACTGGGAGCATAGCTCTGTGATGGCTTCAAAGGAGTTCTCGGTAACATTTTGAGGCATGATCCGCCTTGGAGCAGAGTTGAAAGTGCGCATCTCACTTTCTTTTCTCTGCAAAATTCCTCTGGTATCGGGTCTGCAGCCTGGTAGCTCCTTCCTCCGGAGGGACAGTCAGAGATTTCGCAAAGTCCATCAGCTGCGCCTATTGGCATTTCGAAACCGGACCCATGTAGAAAAAGGAATTTTGGAACGTCTGATGTTAGATCTGCTTCACTAAAAGAGTTATCAGAGTTGTTGGTGAGTAGGGTTAATGGACGTTTTGAACGGGATACGTACAGCCACATGCAAGGCTGTTTTCACATCGGCGAATAACACAGAAAGCGTCGATCCCATTGTCTTCAAGGATAGAAAGGCATATTCCTTGATTCAGCTTGATGCCACATGTGCAATGAGTTCCGTTAAGAAGGCAAGAGTGAACATTGTAACAACATAATAGAACGAGCACAAGACCAAATACTGTTCGTTTTGTCGACATTGCGTAATTTCTCAGGGGGTAACACTGATCTAGATACTTTCTTGTCAGTCTTTCTTGCCTTGAAAAATAGCCCCAATAAACGTCGCCAAGTTTCTTTCTTTTCGAGTACGAGTCTCTAAGAAGCTTTGTGAATGTAGACGGAAAGTCTTTCTACACTCTTGCCTCTCTGCCCTACTATAAAGACTGCCGGCTTGAATTCTATTTTCCTTACATCTACTAGGAAGAAATCCATGTTCTATTTTAATTCCGTTGCTGAAGAAGATGATCCCAGGGTTATTAGGATCAGAACTATCTAATCAATACAAAGAGGGAAGGCGTGGCCGTCGGAATTTTCTTCGACTTTCCATGTACGTGAATACGTATATCATATCTGCAATGGAGGAAGACAGCAAAATTAGAGGAGTTCCAAGATCGTCGATCTATCTATTGTCTGGTTTGACAAGGTTCTCAATATTGCAATTGTTCCTGTACAATTGAGTAGTAATTAATGAGTTCTAGAACGTACCCTCGAGGGTACTCGTTCTGATACTCTTGATTCCTTGACATTTGTTGAGAACGTGGTCGGTGTTTGTTCCTCATTTAGTTCCAAATTACATAAAACTCTAAAAATTACTATAGTCGTTCGCGAATATCTCTATTCAAATGAATGAGGAAAGCCAAAACAAATGTACAGTATCTCCGTCTCAAGCTTAATGATTGGCTGGTGTGAAGAGTGAAAAGTTAATCACATGTCATATCTTGAGTTTATGTCCACAGTAGTAAAACGTTATGATGTCCTTTTTTTGATAGAGCTTCTCATTTTGATTGGGTGTCAAATTTTGTATCATAGAGATACCCAGGCACGGGGCCAATGGAGCCCACAGGCGCCGAAATGAAGTCCACGACAGTAACTAACAATTGCTTCTCAACGCGGAAACAACGCGTATCTCGTGGTGGGAGAGCCGTCACCGTCGGCCACCATATGCAG
Organism: Bonnemaisonia californica; assembly: GCA_032355485.1. Lineage (NCBI taxonomy): Eukaryota > Rhodophyta > Florideophyceae > Bonnemaisoniales > Bonnemaisoniaceae > Bonnemaisonia > Bonnemaisonia californica. The sequence goes on from JAUBNZ010000590.1 coordinate 8,277, forward strand.
ATGCACCCCAAATGGAATGGAAAACTTCGATTCTGCTAATCGTGGCTCTATTGATCTGCACACACGTTCTCTTGCGTTCACATTGTTTGCCGCCCTCCGCCCGCTCTGTACTGGAGTAACACAATGCGTCCTTTTGCTGCAGTCTATGTGCCACCATTTTAATATGTCGGAGAGCAAGCTGGTCATGCCACCCCGCCGATGTTTACATTTGTGTATATGACGTAATGCGGATGGGAACGAGCTTCTGCTGTCTTCTTCCAATTGCGGGAAATGTTATTCTGGATTTCTGAAATTTTGACTTGTGGGAAGGAAGGAGGAATAGCAGCAGTTAATAGCATCTGGCTTGTCAATGACAAGCTGTTATGGCAATGCACACCTTAGCTGCATTCCCCCCTCCCTCGATGGAATACTGGAACCATGCTTTATCTCAATTCGCTCCTGTGAGCGTACCCTTACCCTTGTACCCCTTCCCCAGTGTCATTTAACATTTTCACAAACAGAAGTTTACAAAACCATTCCAGAGAATTTACACTTGTAGATACAATGTGTTACTGAAACTCTATTTGCAATATTCTTATTTTTTAGATACTAGAGTATAACCTCATCCCTTCAACATGATTATCATCAGATTGGAGTAAATACCCAGCTAACCCCTGTCCAATATTGATATGTAGTGTAGGTTTGTGCTCGAGAGGAGTTCTCATCAATATCAATAATGTCATCGTGACCATGTCATGTTCGCAATACTGTAGATAGTTCATAGCAGCAACCTCAAAAAAAGGCAGCCTGAAATCTGCTCTTGCTGCACATAGAGTAGCTCTAGCAGAAGGTGGCGGATGAAATAGGACGGGTCACACTTGAGTTTTTGTTAACTTTAGCTAAGAGTCTTAAGGCCAGTACTGTCTGTGCATCACACAATTATATCAGCAATAGCAGGATAATACAGTAGCTTTTCTAGTCGGTATACACGACGTAAATTTTTTGTGCTATATAATTGTACAGGATAGCACCAAATTATACTGGATACAGTATGGCATACTGTATACTATACGTGTATGTACTTTTGAACTGAACTTTGGCGGCATAATATTATTATGCAGCCAGAGTTCAAAGCTATACTGTAGTACCCATTGCTAGGCAGGCATATGCAGCTCAGTACCATGGTTCAATTTCTATCAAGAAGGGCGGTGTAGACTTTACGTCAGCGTTTCAGATCTGTTATATATATATTTTTCGTTCTTTTGCAGATTGAAGAACTTTAAATTGTACCGCACACTACCCCAAATGCATAGATGTACAGTATCTTCGATCGAAGAAGCAGAACATTATTCACTTCAACACATTCGATGGCAACCACCAGTACATAGCGATAGTACTTAGAACAAACAGTAGCAGTACCAAGGGGCTGCGAACATAAGCGACTAACATGGTGCTGCTTATTGAGGAACTGTTAAGGTCTATTACATAGAAATAAAATAAAATGGATGTTAGAGAGATAATTTTCCATACTTTTGGCGCTCCATATGATTGCTTCCACAATTTAGTTCTACAGCAGTAGTGGTAAGCATCTGCAACTTGCTTCTACCTAAACATGATAATTCGAAAATGCGACTTAGAGTATACCCCTAATCTATATTCCATGCGCATGAGAAAGTTGTCGCTCTGTTGTCATTCTGGTATCGTCAGCAAAAAGGCATAATAGCATTGGAAATTTCCGGAAGGAATGTAACATTACTCAATCTGGCTCCTTACAAGGGATGATTTTGTTCTCTCTCCCCTCAAGAGTATCAAGACTCATAGTCAGAGAGCCTCCGTCCTCGAGAGAATCAGATAGTGTATGGTATTCCTCTGTCATCGTTTCGACTGCAAGGAGAGTTCTTCGAGCAACGAATTGTGTTGGGCAGCTCGATATGAATCGGCGCAGAACCCGAGAGTTATTCTGATTAATGGATCTTTTGGTTCTGTAAATGTACTGCATATACTATGTGCCATGAACAGTACTTGGTCTTTGTATGAAGAAGCCTCTACTCGATTGCACTACGTGCCTTTTGACTGCGCTGCATATTTCTGTACTAAATTTACCCTCTTAGCTTCGAATGTAGATATCTACCCTACGGTAGTCCATGGGTAGCAGTACAGTATCTTCAATACGACAACTTTGGGAGCTTGATAACTTCATGTTCGGAGTTCATTCAATCGAAACCATGTAAAAATTAGGTACTAGAGTACGAAGGTACTGTATCTTACTTGATATAATACCTTCGTAACATGACATACTGTACCTTCGAAGGTACAGGATGTAAGTCATGTTCTACAGTTCTACTGTATGCACATTGCATTCTAAAGCTCCATCGGCCGTTTTTCAAATACCGTCCAATAGTTCAGGTTCTTCCCCATGATGTTTTGGGTGCCTATGAATACGTGTGAGAAAGCTGTAGCATGATGCTTTCCTCCACTACTTTCAAACTCATCAAGAAGTGCTCCATTGATCTATTAATTTTCATATATCGGAAGAGCTATCGGTGGAAGTCGGGCTGTGTACCCGCAACTCAGAATGACAGGAATAGTGGTTGCCTAAGACCACTATTATAGGCATGAAGGGTGGATTCTACGAATACAATTCTCAAATGAGGCTTGTTATGAACCATAGATTCCACATAACATTGATGTTATCTTTGGAGCCCCCTTCCGCTGCAGTAGATGTGCAGTACTTCTACCACAGCAAGCGAAGAGATACAGTATTCTATGTAATTATTTGGCAAGTTTCAGAAATTAGATCTCCCATTCTAGTATCGTATCTGAAAAAGTTGGCATACCCATGTGCGAAGTAGAGAAAGCGTATTACATCGATATTCGCATGATCTGAGGTTTGAAAGTGAATATACTGTCATGCTTCATCACGGATCAAATCTTATTTTGCAATTTAACGCACCCGGTAGTATAGAAAGTGAACCTTTAGAGAACTGCTCAAAGCTGAAGCGTCTGAGTGTTTTCTTTACCAGATATGCCATGTCATATGCGAACGTGTGAAAATGGAAGTGTGCTCCTTTTTGTTTTGTATTGTACATCAAATATTCTTGCCTGAACCAGAGTTGGACGTATGCTTTTGACAAGATGCTTGATCAAGAAATAGTCTAGTGGAAAGAACTGGACCATGAAGATTGCTGCTCTGATTTTCGGGCACATATAAGGATATGAGGCATGGCGGTGAAATGCAAAGCGTTTCTAGATTGACAGGTTTTCGTTCTGCCCCTAAGAAGTTCTTATTAAGAACTGGTTGTATATATGAACTGATACTTCTGAATGACAGGCTCAATTGCAATTCCACTTGTTTCGTAAATCTTATAAGCAGGTTAGTGTCTTTGCCAAACCCAAAATGAAGTATATTCTCACCCGTTTGTGTTTCAATATGTAAGAGACACTAGATATATAGGAGGGGTGATCCTACATATGTCCAATTATATATTCGAGCTTGATTCATGAAGTACTATTTCAGTGCTTCAAACCTGGTTGCGACCAAATTCTCCTTTCACCCGAAAACAGGGCATCCCATGTGCAGTACCTCTCGCCTGGAAGTTATTTACTCGTTTGGTGAGTTTTTACAATATGAATTGCCTTTCTACTATGAGATGATGATTGCCACAGATTTACTTGGAAGATGTCCTATGGGTGCATCATCGTGAGAATGTGGTGATAGCTACGCATTAGTAATGGGCTGTTTCAAGCATAATAATTTCTTGCACTATCACTTCCGTGGAGTGCACTGTTCCAAGACTATTGCATTCTTCCACAAGAAAATTCGAGCCTTACATAAAACCCGTAGAAATAGAGTAACAATACGGACTTTGATGATATCGAATTTTTCGTTGCATATTCTTCGTCATGGGCAGACACGAGCTATACACGTTATCGTTTCATGAAATCTATTCTCCGGACTAGATCGTTCTTTCACTCTACATGACGAAGGTCCGCAGTAAAGTTCATCTTCTATCCAGATCTATCAACATTGATTGAGTATCCCAAATTCGGCTAGTCTGTATGCACCCTCACTTCCTGACGAAAACCCCGTTTTTCATGTAATCTGGTCGAGAATGTGACACAGTTTAAAGAACTGCAGAGCGTTCCTGTAGTGTATTTTACAATACTCCAGTAGATAAGACGGGCTTTAACCGTGCTTGGATTTTCATAAAAATGCTTGGAGTAAGATCCATAATATGGAGCAAGCACGTTTTGGATACGGCCCCGAAGCGCTTCAAAGCAACAATGAATTTCAAATTTTGGATTACAACAGAATGCAAGAGTCATGTGAAATATATAGCTTTTTTGAACTACTTTAACACTATTACATGGCCTCTAACGTATATTGCTTCAGTTTCAGTTTCATTTGGAAAATGTGGAGTTTCCAGCTCAGACATAGGGGATTTGGTGAAGGCAGGCCTTAGGGAGAGAAAGCGTACATATCAGACAATAACAACAAATCCGTTTTAGACCAGCAAAGAGATTTCTCCAATTGGCAGCGATGGACAAATATCGTTGTTAACCACCTTCTGCTTTTCGAGTTAGAGATCCACAAAGGTCTAGTCCAGAGTCAAATGTTGTAATCGAAGCATCCCTTGCTGTCTCCACCAGGATCTTCTGACGTCTTCTGACATCATACGATACCCTTCGGGGATTTTAATTCTACTTTGAACTTCGAACTTACCCTGTTATTCATACTATACAATAGAGTAAATGATTTGGGTCATTCTCCTCAGATAAAGAGGTTTAAAAATGCTCTCCAAATGTTGCATGTACTCTATTCTCCACACAATCAATGCTCATCCTGTGTAACATGTAATTCATGAAATCCAATACAGGATTCCTCTATTGGATTTCATGAATTATACTCCTATTGTATTTAATAGGAGACGTTTGCTCCCATCTTTATTATGCAATATCCCTAATTGAAACGTTCCTTTTACTTGGTGTAGCACAATAGCAAAACAAATGCGGCGAGGCCTCGAACCCGAGACCTCGCCAGTCAGACAGAGCCTGGGAAATTATATTTCTAAAACAGAGCAGACCATGGAGTTAGCCAGTCTGGCAGTCTTACTTATTCCTTCCTTCAAAAGTACGTTTGTATATTCATCTATATTAAGTACAATTATACATAAAAAGAGAGAGGTACAGTGCGGTCCATAAATATATCCTTTTGAGGTAAAACCACTAAATTGACGATGACTGATGAAATTTAGGGATTTTAGTAACTTGAGCCCGTTTTTACTTCACCATAGTGTTTCAAAATGATAGCCATTTTTATAAGGAAGTACCACTATCCTACCTCTAAGATTAGTATCTCGATACTAATATAGGCCCTACTGCAGCCCTCCTCCTCCCGTATCTTGACACGTTTTCAATTATACCAACAGCGTCATGGACCGAGGTAAGCCATTGGCGAAAAGCGAGCAGTTATCCTTCACGCGCCTCAGCGGGGAAGGGTTGACACCAACCGCAATTGCACGCAAATTTAAGCGTGATCCGAAGACTATAGAAAACTTCCTACGCTATCCTACAGGGTCCGGTACGAAACGGTCACGTGGTCGCCTGCAAACCCTATCTAATGCGGACAGGAGAGGGATTTAGCGTGCGTTATCGAAGGAAAGCGGATCTTGCAGCAAAGTTAGGGGAAATCTGGGAATCATGGCGAGCCGTCAAACTGTCTGGAGGTCAAGAGTCAGGGAATGTTCAAGTATGAAAAAATGAAGAAGACATTTGTCCTGGCTGATGTCCACAAAAATAGACGGGTGACATGGTGTGCAATGCACATGCATTGGATAGATGAGTGGAAAAATGTGATATTTTCAGATGAAAAGAAGTTCAATCTGGATGGTCCTGACTGCTACAAATTCTATTGGAAAGATCTACGCAAGTCGAAGAAGGAATTTGTAACCCGTCATTCTTGTCGTCAATATGTCATGGTATGGGCCGCGATTTCTCATACTGGGAGGTCAGACATTGCATTTATTGAAGGGAAAATGGACTCTGCTCGATATGCTGAAGTGTTAGAAGAGTTTCTACTACTGTATGCATACTGCATTTACGGCGATTCTTTCATATATCAACAAGATAATGCACCGATCCATGTTTCTGGGGCCATGATGCAATGGTTCAAGTCTTTAAAAATGGATGTTCTGAAGTGGCCCTCCAGACCGCCTTATCTCAACCCGATTGAGAACATTTGGGGAATATTGGCACGGATGGGTCATGATAATGGGAGGCAATTTAATTCACTTGTCGATCTGACGGACTGTATCAAGCAATGCTGGCTCGAAAGCTACTCAAATGTAATCAAAAATCACATTGGATCAATGCAGAGGCGTTGCATAAGTATGATACAGCCCAAAAGGGGCCAAGACAGACTACTATTAACTACTTACGACCACTTGAATTAGATAGAGGATATGTTTTTGAAACTCCTCCGGGGATTTAGGATTAGTAGAAACTTAATTTTATTGGAATACTGCGCAGATTTGGGCATTTTGTGTAGTATTAGTAAAAAGGATATATTTTTGCAATGGACTGTAAGTGCCTCACAAGGGTCGGGTGGTTGGGAAAGAGAGAGGCATACCGGGAGACCAGCAACGAATAGTACAACCCTCCATCTTCTTAAGTGAAGAGGGCTGTCCTCTGAAGGTGACACCCTTCAGATCACAGATCCATTTGCGTACGCATCGCGTAGATCCAGAATAGCTGGCACCCCTCGCTATCCATTAAAGAACACGTTTCATGCGTGTAAACTGCCCTCTACACTAGAAGAAACATCCATATGGACACAACGCCGCTGTTGTAGCCATCCGAAGTTACATATGCAAACGTAGGAAGAAATGTGCGCTACTGTGCGCTGGCAGCGATCGCCGATCCAGATCTTGCGGGAGATCCGAGCGTCCAGAAGGATGCGGCACATGAGTTGATTGTGCGGTCAAAATACAATGCAGCCATCTCCTGGCTTCTAGGACCCCACCCAAAGCGAGACAAGCGGACTTCAACTGGGATTCCAAGCTACTCTTGTTCGGTGTGTGAGCCGATCCTCAGCGAATGCGACGTATAATTCACCCCAGTTGGCGCAACAATCCCCACGCACGTCAAGCAGTTCTTCAACGCGCCCGTCATTCCCTGCGCTCGGGAATCTCCCTCGCCATCCTTCACAAAGAAGCGTGGGTGAGTTCCTCATCCCTGAGTCCAAGGCAGCCACAGGTCCACTGGCGACGGCAAATATGACAGGCCAGAATAGCGAACAAGTGGGGCTTGGCTTGCCGCCTGCCACTTTACCGCTGACAGACATCCAGTCATCTCGTACTCAGTGATGCTGACCGAACTTGCAAGTTTGGAGAGGACAGAGATCTCGCGTAGGCCATTTATGCAATACGCGAACAGGCATATGGAAGCGGTCCTCAGCAAACCAGGTTTATTCAGAGACATTCCTAGCCCCCATATTCTCTGAACTGTAGTAGCGTTGATACCACAGCGAACCTGTTGGAAAGTTCTTTTCTTCCCACTTAGCATAACCGCGGATGAATTGCGGGACGAATGGATACTGTGGAACAAGTACGCCAGTCATGAACATCTTCATCTGCCGCACTGCTCACAAGTATTGCGGTAGGGAAGCTGTAGTACCATGATTTAATGCGGTTTGGTGGCAAAACCTTATTGGCCGGCGCTCTCGAATTTGAGCGCCAAGAAAT